>VWPW01016898.1:0-11659 GCA_013389825.1 Crypturellus undulatus
ATTTTTATATCGCTATGTAACAAGATCAGGATTAATGAGAAGACAGAGCAAGAGGAAGCACAGCAAAAAGTGACGTATGCATGTTGTGTAGAAATTTATGTTCCAGAAAAGGGAGTGCCTAGGGGATAATGACCTATGAAAATTACACTGAATTAGTGGAATAGAATTGCAGCATAAGAAAATGACAGTTTGTGACTAATGTTCCTGCTTCTGTGCTGCGCTTTTGGCTGTGAACATGAACGAATCCTTCCTCCTCTAGATGAGAAGTCATTATTTTGTCTGTTGTCTTGTGTAAAGCTGAACATGTGGTCTGGTAACATAGACTGCGTCCTTCTAAGAATTACAGCCTTAATTTAGATCTAATAGAATCATTATCATATGTAATTTAGATAATAATTGATTTGTTTGTTAGAATATTAATTTTTTGCAATTGAATAGCTTTAACTAGAGTATGTGTATTTTATTATCACTGAAGTAAATGAAATTCTATTGATGACAGTGTCAGACCAGTTTAGATTGTACTTTATTATGCTCCCTATTAAACTCATAAAATTAGTAAATGTTGTAGTGCTAAAAGAATTTTCTTCAGGTGGTGTAGACTGAAAAATGGCCAGTCCTCACAATTTAAAAGATTTATTGGTATAAAGTAACTAATTCTTCTGTTACTCATTTTGTGTGGTTATAGATCATCCATTTCATCTCTCCATTTTAAACATTATAAGGGATAATCAGCAGGAGTAGAATACCTCTGACAAGGTCAAGTTCTGGAATTTCCTTCCATTTTTATTTTTAATGGTTACTACTGAGAATAAAATAGCCAGTGAATGGTAGTATATACTATTAAAAAGTCCTTTCTTCTCTTATATGAGGATCACAGATTAAGTCTTTCTTTTGTTTTCTGCTCCTAAATTTCCCCTGTTGAAGAAACTCAAATATTGAATTGACTTAAAGAAAACTGACTCTCTCTTCTTCATTATTAGGACCACAACGGGATGCACAAGCAGCACGAGAGTTCATCTTGAAGATGTTCGTAGACCTGAATCCAGACAGTGACAAAATTATCTACTCCCACTTCACATGTGCTACAGACACAGAGAATATCCGTTTCGTCTTTGCTGCTGTCAAGGACACGATCCTACAGTTAAACCTGAAGGAGTACAACCTGGTCTAACTGTGCATAGGAAGCTCTCCAAGACCACCTTTGCGTGATTCAAGATATACAAGAGGGACTGTATTATCTGTGAAAAAAATGTGCATAATACTAATTTATTGTTGGCCTGGACTCTGTGAATGTCCACAGAGTTTGTAGTTAATATTATGATTGTATTTAAACTATATGGAGGAAAACCAAAAGATGCTGAAGTACATTCACAGCACATTTTCTCATGTTTTAGGCAAAACCTTATGACTCAATGTGTTTTAAATTCTCAGTTGTACACTCACGAAGGATCAAAGGATAGCAGTTTTTTGCTATTGAAACAAAATCAAGATGATTTCCTCTTTTCCTGACCCTCTCTCTCTCCCTCCTTTCCCTCCCCTCTTATCTTTTTAAAGGTACAATGTCCTTTTTTTCCCAGTTGTATTCCTGAGTAAAATATTTTCTTTTGAGTGATTTGGTCAGGAAAATACTCTCATCAGAATTTAAGACATCAGACATTCTAATTTTACAGTGTGTACTTTCTCTGAAAGATCAAGAGTATTGATACTGTGATTTTTAAATTCTAGACATGGGTGTTTTCATCCTGTCTTCACTTTTGAGGCTAGAATATTTTGATCACAAAATAGAATTATGATTGTGTATGGATTTTATGTTTAAATATACTCTTGCAGCTCAGAAGGATGCACAGAAGACAGGAATGAAATATTAAGACACAAAACTGGGATGTACATAGAACATGATAGTCTTTAATTACCGTGTGCCATTTTTTTCTCTTTGCTTTTACTCACTAACGCCAAACAAAAATGTCATAGACTACATCTTCCCCAGTGGCTACAGCCTGAAACAGTGTCTTTTTCAGTTGTATTTTTTTTTCTTAAATTAAGGTTTTTTAAAAGTGTTTTTCTTTCCACAGTAGAAAAAATATTTTTATCGTATAAAACTAATGTTGCCAAATCTGCCTTTTTATAAAACTGATGCTCTTGAAACAAAAGGTAATGATTAAAATACCAAATTGATAGATTGGGAACTGACCTGATGATTAATTGCCAAATGATAAACAAAAATAGTTTCAGATCCTATGTTCTCTTTTTTAGAAAGTGTTCCATTTTCAAATGCCCACAATAACTGTGAATGAATATGCTACTAGGTGCACCATGCACATACATATGGTTTACTAATTTAAAGGTAATTTAACTCTCTCCTTATGTCAGAGATGGCATGAGATTGCATAGAATGTTTTCTGTAATAATATCAAGGCACCTTTAGTTGTACAACATGAAATTATTGATGAGTGATCACATTCAGGACCCTTTGTTTGTTAACTGATTCTTGCTTTGCGCAAAATAACCTCTCTTGATGTTCTTTAGAAAGATTCATTAATGTAAATGAATAGGTGAGGAAAAAAAATCACTCTTGAAATTTAAATGTGCATTTTTTTTAACAACAAAAATACAGGATACATTGATGAGCCTTTATTCTGCAGCTTAGATATTGAAAGAAGTTATATTTTGACCAGATATGTGATTGCTAACAAGGTACAGAGAACTTAAAGGTCTGACATGTAATTGGATTGATTATCTGCAATGCCAAGTAGCACTAGAGTGCACTTAACACAGAAATTGCTGCCTCATAGCAGCAGAGGGGAGGTGAAAAAAAGAATAGCTTATTAGTGGAGTACCCAAGTTATCAATAAATACTAATGAGACGTTTTTCGTCCTTAGCCCTCCCAACTCCAAAACAACAAGAACAGTTGCTGTTTTTTCCTCCCTTATAAAATAACGTGTAATTTAAAACTGGTTGTAGGTATAGTGCAATTATGAATGCTATAATCATTGTACATACATCTCTCTCTTTCTCTCTGTCTCTCTCTCTCTATATATATATATATATATATATGGCAGCATCTATATTGGCTTTGTAATCATTATTTTTTGGCAAAATGAATGTGCTGTATTGATATGTATCTATGTAATTGTCTTATAGCTAATTCGCATTTTAAATAATGTTATTTTATTTACTTTTTTAAGAGAGAAGAATGTAAATTTTGTCAGTTTTTCTGACTAGGGTTTTGCTGTTGTTTTTCTATTTACAAAACAAAACAAAATTACTATAGTACAGAATGGTACTAGCACTGCGGTGTATAAAATCATTTGCACAGTCTTGAGTAGAAGTAAATATGTGACACCCAGAGGACCTTCACATTCAAAACAATGCTTAAATCTTATCAGGACTTTATAGAAATGTAGAAACCAGTTTTGTTAGAATTTGTGACATGATGTTTAGGATAGGAAAATAAGATCTTAAATATAAACTTAATTTGTATTTGGCGGATTTACATTAGGTTAATTTCAACTTTTCTAATAGCCTTCATTAGAAAAGAGAATTTAGAGACATTTCAAACCATTGTGCATAAGTACTAATGAGTATGTTTCCCTAAAAATACAACGAAGAAATACAGAACATCAGATGAATTAAACAGTACTTCAAAAACCATAGATCTAACAACAGTCACTATCATGACTCAGTTTGAATGAGTCAGAGCATTTTATCCAATAAAGATAAAACAGATAAATATAGGTTATAAGAACCAATGCTGATATTCTAAGTATGTGATCAGAGCAGTTAGTCTTGTTATATATGACATTATAAAATTGTTTCCGATCTTGCTATAAACACAACAGAGCTTCTGTTTCAACTGTTGACTCTGGAACGTGTGATAATATGCCTTCTTTTAATTCAGGAATAGATTGGCCACCTTGGATTTAGTGCTATTAGTAGAACTGTAGCAAAAAAAAAGAAAGAAAAAAAAAACAGATGTCAGTGGTATCGAACAAAGGTTTTGATTTTTTTTTCCTTTTGTTTTGTTATGGGATATTGGGGGTGGGAGGAGGGAATATGGATTTAAGTTATGCATAAAAGCAAAACAGTTTTACTCATGCTTTATAGTTATATTGTGGTTGCAAAAGTTTTCAAGAGTGTGTGCCACTGGGCTACTTCTGGTATATTTTAGGCAAGTTGCACCTGTAGCAATGCTTAGATCATTTGAGCATGTTCTGAAAAAAAATATTCAACATGCCAAGGGAAGCTTTACATGAATCACCTAACACAGCATTGTAGTGTGACAAACATTTCCTTTTTAAATGACACAGTTTTTCCCACTTGCAATATATGCCTTTGTTGTTGTTTTAATTGGAGGTTTCTACTATGCCTTATAGTACTTGAGTCCAGAAATTTGTGCCTCAAACATGAAGCTTAAGACAAAAACAACAAGACAGAAACTCTTTTAATTTTGTCAAAATTATGTGATTTCATTGAATGTCATAAATGGGGGAGGAGGGAAGGAGAAAACGTCTTGGGAACCTGTGTATTCTAGGTGTTCACCAGCACAAGAAAACTGCAATGTGTGTTTTACTGAAACCTTAAACTTGCCTTTTTCACAAATTGTCACTGTCCTGACATATATAGAATGATGCAGCTATAAGGGCAGTTTACTTTTTATAATTCAGACAATTTTGGTTGTCAAGGTGTATGAACTGTAATTTTTAATCATACTGTCACATGACTGTGAATCACTTTTTTTTAAGTTTGAAAGTGGAGAGGAGACTTTTTATGCTGAGTATCAGTCAGAATTGACTGCATGATTTGCAAAAACTTTAAACGAGGGCAAAAGGGCTGTGTATAGAGACATTACTAGACTCCCACCCTTTGATTGTAAGGTGCAAAAGACTTTCAGATTACTCAACCTAATGACCCTTCCCTTGTGATACATTTTTCATGCATGTAATAGGAGAATTAAAATAATAGGAGAAAACAAAGGCATTTTAACCCACATGAAAAAAAAAAAATTACCCAAATAATTTATTATATGTGCTGATGTTCTTGGAGCTCTGTGCATGGTTATCCTTCATACCATTGCATTTAGTAAACTAATGAAGTGTGTGCAGTATATTAACTAGGCCTACAAATGACCTACCTCTAGTTAAGAAACCAATAAAGTAAATATGTTTTGGAGGTACCATCATGAAGTTAGAAAATTAAAATGGCCTGTTGTAGGTGATTAACTACTGTATTTTAGACATTAATGCTTTTGTAAATACAGTCTCTTTTTTGACATAAACCATAAATTCTAAAATTTAGTATGCATTAAACAACTAAGGTCATCTGTCCCTGTCCAATTTGTTATAGTAGAGATTTTGCAAAAACATATGTTTTAGTTTGGCAAGAAGAGCCATTGAATCTCCTTTTTGGTTTTTATTTACACATATTATTTTGAGTTGTATCAATCAAAAGAGAAGTTTTCCTGTAATCAATCACCCATTGAGGCTAATTATTTAGCTAGCTAAAGGGATTTTACGACAACTTTCACTCATGCTTTTTCACAGTAGCCATGCTGCAGAGAAGAGAGGAATAGAGGAATCATTCAGACAAAGTTGATACAGTTGATACTGAAGACAGATAGTGTTAAAAAGACAAGATATAGTCAGCCAGATCAAATTTTCTGTAAAACTGATTTTATTTCTCTCAAAACATTCTAAGCTGAAGTCTGTTGCTGGATTCCTCATTTACCACACTGCAGGAAATCCTTACTTGACCAATATATTTAGGGAGGGGTGTCAGATACATTTTTAAAGTTTCAGTATTTAAAAAATAAAGATCATATTTGCTGTTCTTAAAGGGTCATTTAAATTCATGTGTTGTCTATTGTTTTGAGGACAAAATAGTTTTTTGAAAAAAAAATTGCATAAATATTGCCCCTCAAAAATCTTACTGGTTAAAAATACAGTATTTTTGGCCATAACTTTGTACTATAATATCTTCATTCCTTGAAATTTATCTTTTCTGAAATATATTTGGGCTTACTGTTCTCACAGAACATTTCTTGCTATGATAAATATTGGATGGATTTGTTATTCCAGTGATTGATTTTTTTATTTATACATATTCTGTCCTCATTGTCTGAATATTAAAATTTCCTAAATATCTTTATTACAGCCAAAAAGCTAAAAACATTTCAGGCTCAGTAATGTGAAGGCAGTCATTTGACAGTATTACTAAAGATTTTTTGACTTGTGTACAACAAACTCAGAAGCATGAGGGAAAAGAAATAATAACCAATGTCTCATTAATGGAAAACTTTCAAGATTTGAAGACAAGGACAGTTTCTGTGACTTTTTTTTTTTTCTGCATAACAGAAAGGTGGCTACATGTTGCTTTTCAGGAGTCTGTCTCATACTTGAACAACAATCAGTGGATCTCATCATTATTACTAAAGAAATTGAATTTCAGGCCACTTGCAAAAACGAGTCTCTTCTTTTCTATAGTGTGATTACAACAGTTTAAATAAGATTTTTGGAATCCAAATAATTTGCCTAAGTAAGGACTTTAGTGAAATACTATTGATTTTTCTTTCCTGTTGAAGAATGTAAGGGAGAGAAATCTGTGAGGAAGGTTTTATTTTGCCTTTATGTCTCAGTGAGTATAACATCAACAAAAATACAGTGTCATTTGTGATATTTAGATATGTGAAATAGATATAGGAGCTGTATCTGTGTGATAAATTGTGCACAGCCATGATATAAAATTGCATCACATGCTATGATCACATCACCTGATTGCCAAACCATTTTCTACTATACTGTCCCAAGCAGTTAGGAGGCTCAGAATATTTGTACAATGGGAAAGCTTTGTCTGGCACAGAGTACCTGGTTGCCAACTCTTCAGTAATGCTCCTGCTTTCAGCATCAGGGATGTTGTGTATGAATGACAGCTGACCCAATCTGGTAGTTTACTGCTGTCAAAAGCAGCTCTCCTGTTGCTCCTCCTCAGTTGCCAGGTCTCTGCTACATGGTCTCACCTCAGGCATTTGGTGAGCCATGAAACTGTGGGGAAATAACACACATTTTCACTCTTGCTTGGTTGATTCAGTAGCTGAAGTTTCAGCGTTTTGAGCCAATTTGGTTAATCAGCGGTTGAGACCAAGCTGACTAAGGAAATAGGAACGTGTATATTGTTGTACCACTTAAAGAAATTTCGTTTGGAAATATATAAAGGTAAAATCTGAGACTTTTTGCAAAGAGAGGAAGTGAGGCTCATCTTGAGGCTGTCAGTAAATAAAACACATTCAAGAATTAATCCATACAATACAAGGAATGCAACATGTAAATAATGACATGAAGAATTTCACACGAGATGCAATTTTCACAGGCTATGCAATTTTACATCTTTCATCAGAGACAGATACATATACATTGCTATTGGTATATCAAGTATATAAGGCATTTTATTACCTTTGAGAAAACCAAAGTCATACAGATGATGCTTATCTTTTCAAAGAATCTCCAGAAAGGTGTTGTTTTACAAATAGATGGAGTCTGAGTTCCTTTGGCTTTTTTAGTGGCTAATAATTACAATCTTTGTCCCTGAAGTTAGATAGCAATTTTCTACCTTGTAAAGTCTGAATCTCTTTGAAATAAATTTGGTTTCACAGACTATGATGATGAGAATATACTGGATGTTAAACTACTATGCAGTCAAGAGATAGAAAGTACCTTGTGAACATTTAAAAATAGAAATAGTAGCAGTCAAGGATCATCATTTCATTTGGAATTTAAAAGATTCAGTTCTCCTTTTCAACATCTTTTACTGCTTACACTAAATGTATTGATTTTTAACTTTTAACTTTATAGAAATATACTGAATGAGTACTGATTAAGATAGCTTAATCAGTAAGCAGATACCTTTATTGAAGTGGGATTTTATTTAATATAAATACACTGCAGAGAAAACATGTAAAACCATAAATAACCTACACACCTGCTAATCTGTCATTCACAAAGATTCTGACAAGTGCTACATGCAACAGACTCCTCATAAATATATATATATATATATATATATATATATTTTTAGCGGTTAAGATTTACCAAATTCCAATACCAAAAATATTTTCTAATTTCTGCCAGGACTGTGTGAATGCTTTTGTTGTGAATGAATGTTCCTACTTTAAATATCAAGATGACTGAGTGCTTATGAAAAGTAAATGAAACATGCTGTTATGGAGGTTATTTTGGACTTCCTTTCATCTCTGTTATTTTTTTTCAGAGTTTCTCAATTGACATACATGTTATGTTAATTTAAAATTTCACCATGAGGTTACAAGTTAATGATCTGTCAGTTACTTTTCTAAACAAAAGTGAAGGCCTTCTGCTACCAGCATGATGGGAAATCATGTAAGAAATACAGAGGATGTTTTCATGACAGAAACCTTGACTATATCAACAACCAATGATGCTAAAGAGTTAGATATTAATGAAGCAGCTATTTTTCACAAGTAAACAGATCAAGAAAGACTTTTTTGTAAACTTAGCAATATATATTTTGACCAAATTTGCATTTTAAAAAAAGAAAACGTTTTATCTGTTGTTATAAGGACAGAATATTAAAAATCTCTATATTGTAATAGATCTAGAGCATCATTCATGTCAGAGACCTTTGTGCAATCATCACCCTTGCATACTCTTCTGATGATAGTATGTGCTGGAGTCTTCTGAAAATGATTGGTAGATTAAACAGTCCCACTGAGAGTGATCCTGCTAAAATTATTTTATTTAGGACAATAAGATCAAATGCGATGACCAAACAAGGAAAATTGCCTTTTTTCCCCCTCTCCCTGCAAAGCCTTGCACTTCTATGATTAACCACACATTGAAAGTTTAAAATTAAAGGGCATTTGTTTTTCTGTCCTGCATATGACCAAAACCTTCTGACAGTCTTTATTGCTGTTCATGTCAATTAGCAAAATATTTTAAAATAAACATATTTCCACAAGGAGAATGTCCAATCTGATGACTGGTATCCTGATAACCACACTGTTAGGGCAGTTCCATGGCAGTGATCAGAGCATGCACTCCAGCACTTCAGATGAGTACATCATTAACCCTGCTAAAGAATATCTTTATTTTGAACATCTGCACATCATCTACCTATAATTCTACTCTCATATATACCAGCCACTGCAGTATTGGAGAGGCTCTGTCTGTTGCATGTGATAAAGTTGTTCCTTGTTGATATCTACCTTGAGGGACACTGAAAAACTTACCTTCAAGATGATAGGTTTTTCTTAGGAGGTGATTCTTGGAGTTGCTCAGCATGAATATATATGTAGACTACTGTATGAGAAAGAAAAAATGGTAAAATGCCAGTAACCAGAGATATTCAGGATATGAAGAACATATGAAGATACATGCATGTTCATTCCTTCCTTCATCGACATATGGTGTGTAAATCACACAGCAAATATGAGGTAGGGTAGGATGCATGCATGGCATGTATGTATTGCTCCAGTAAAAATTCTGTATCCATGTGTTAATAAGTATGTGGACAGGACATCACAAACTATTTTTTTGTCATGTGAAGCATGGGCTACTTTATTCATTTTTGCCATTTTTTTGCATTGCTTAGCATAATATGGTTGTATGTGCTTCAATTCTATGCAGTACTCTACTTGGATTCAGAGCCTTTAAGTGAGTGTTTAAAGTTTGCAAGCAAAAATCATAGGGGAAAAAATGTTTTTGTTTTTCTAATGCCACTACTTGTGTGAAAAGTAAATGTATTCTAGTGTTTAAATGGAGATGGGTTCCTCATCAATAATAGACCATGACCTGGAGCTCTATTACAGGTCTCTATTCAGTAAAGTACTTGATGCCCCAAGTGTATTATTTATCTGCAGTACTTTAAGAAAAGTCACCCTCACAAGGAAATGTGTCACAGAATGATAAGAGAAAGAGGTATGAAAATAAATGATCCCCACAGAAAAGTTCATTATGTAAAATACAGGCAGAGTGCCAGTGGTCTCAAAGTTCTAGCACTGATGTACCAAATTGGCTTATACCCCAAGCTTTGGAGCTGTAAAAGAAATACCGTGATAAAATGCTTTTCTACATCTCTGTCTTATTCTGACTTGTTCCTTCACTACTAGCGAGTCTTCTGACAGACCTGGGTATGTGCTCTGATTATCTCTCTCAAATGCTTACAACCCTTTGAAAAAAATTTTCTAGTTTCTGAATGCCACCAGGTGGGTGCTAGATGGTAACTCCACAAAGCTAGCATGTCATCTCTTACCCCCGTTCGGTATTTATTTATGTGCTTTCTGGAAAGACTTTACACAAACCTTTTCATTGTTTACTTTCTGACTGCATCACATAACAGTTGTAATGCCCTGGCTAATTGCTATGGGGGAGGTATAGTTCATTAGTCAGGTAGGAGAGTGAGAGTCAATCTGTTAATAAGCTCTAATGAGTTAGAGGTCATCCTAAATTGAATGCCATCCTTGTTTTGTTGACTCATCAAGTTCTTTGGAGGGTTTGTGTTTCTCTTATCATCTCACTAGGACTGGTTATTCTCAGCTGTATGGACTTACAACAGTCTGTCTTGACATACCTCCCTTCCCTTTCTCTGGCCTTGATTCTGATTAACTTTACAGAGTTCCCGTGGTCTCATTGCAGTAATATGACAGCTTAGATATAACATACCTAATCAAATAACTAACCACCCATGAAAAACATAGAGGAAGGCTTCAAACAGTAAACTTTTAAGAAGACAGTAAAATTGTTGATCAACATGAAGTTTAAACAGACTATTCTGAATGCACAATGATCTTAACATAAAACAAATTTTAAAAAAGAAACTGTAAAATACTGACTAACAGTAACAGTAATAACTGACAGTCTAATGTCTACCTTCTGCAAGATTTTGATGCAAATGGGAAAATATTTTGGATTTTGTAGGTTAAAATATTGCAGTAGATGAGTTTTACCTTATTTGTGTTGCAGATATCTTTGAGAAGTAACTTTTATTTACTTCTATGCTATATAATGTTCTACCTTATGTAATTTAAGTGCTACATTATTAACTAGCTTCCACACTTTGTCCTCTGTTTGATTCTTGGGTATCACACACCATACAATATTGCTTTGCTTTAACTGAAAATGCAGGGTGGGGGAAAGGTTCATTCACCTCTTCTACCAAGAGAATAGGTGAGTATGGCTGTGTGGTTTTGAAAACGAACAAAAAAAAAAACCCCACAAACCAGAAACATTATATTAGCACATGGCACCAGGGCAGGACAACAGAGGCGACACGCTCGGTCGTGGGATTTTACTACAGGCCTCCTGACTAGGGAGAGAAAGTGGATGAGGCCTTCTACAGGCAGCTGCAAGAAGCCTCACGATCCCAGGCCCTGGTCCTTATCAATGACTCCAACCACCCTGATGTCTGCTGGGATAATCACACAGCTAGGAGCAGACAGTCCAGGAGGTTCCTGCACAACACTGCAGATGATAGATAACTTCTTGATGCAGGTGGCTGATGAGCCAAAGAGGGGAGGGGCACTACTAAACCTGATACTAACAGAGATGGTCTAGTGGGAAATGTGAAGGTTGGGGGCAGTCCTGGCTGCAGTGACCACAAGATGAAGGAATTCACGATCCTGCGAGGAGGAAG
>VWPW01016908.1:5363-19459 GCA_013389825.1 Crypturellus undulatus
TACATAATATTTTCTTCTCTGCTGCAAGTCAGGGGAGTTTTATAAGGCACAAAGCAAAAAATCTAGTGGTCATGCTGGGGAGAAATTATGTGGCCTGGAAATACAAGTTGCAATGTCATGCAGGTTCTGGATAAAACAAGTTTCTTTGGAAAGTTACTTCAAGAAATTATTGCCAGAGATGCATTGAACAGAAGGATCAGAGCAGATAAAAGCAGACAAAAAAAACCTAATGGAAAACAGTAATCCGAGAAAGGTAGATTGCTTTCAATCTGACCCAAAGTTCTGCTTTTTTCTCAATTATTTGTTCATCCTCTCTCTAAGGACAGAGCAAGAAGCTGTAGGGCATGCTGGGAAATCCTGAGTCTATAAAGAAGTAGTACAGAAAACAAAAAGGCAGGAAGCCTGGAATACTTTTTCTCTATAATGGAAAAATAATATATAATTGTAAGAATGAATAATAGATTTGCTTGTTTGTTTGTTTTTAATGGAAATTGGTAAATTTGTTGATGATGATGTATACTGTAATCAATAATCTTCCATTGTGAATATCCACACATGACAGTAGGCTTGGAGGATACTGGAAGAGATGGGAAAGTCTAACTGGCTTTCTAAGGGTTGCTTAACTCCATGGTAAGAGTAAGGACTGGATAAAGCAGAAAATATTAGAGTGGAGCTACTACCTAAGAGAAATGATGGTGAACATTTTGAACTCGACAAACACTCCAACACAAATGGGATGAGTTTCATCCATGGCTGGCTTGTTTCCAGGCAGGCAGGATGTTCTATCTATATGAAGACATCATAAAAGTGTTAAACCAAGAGTATGAAAGAAGAGGACCGGCAAAATGAAATTCATCAGAGCAACCAAAATCAACCAACTAAATAAAAGTAAATAAACATGGGGCAAAAAGTGGTGAAAAGAGGATTCTCAGAAGCTTTTGTGCCAAAGCTCTGGGACAGAAAGCTTATTGAGGAGACTATAATGACAGAAGTGGCATAAAGCTGGTTAAAGTTGTGGGAATGACACCTTAAAGGAACCTGATGCTTATTTATTTGATTTGTTCCTGAGAGATCAGGTAGTCTTTGCCATTGATGAGTGCTGTGATTCAACGTAAAAGTGGCTTTCAAAAAGGATCTGGTTTTAGGACATGGTGTTAAAGTGGAAAACAAGGGAAGATTTTGTTTAAAACATGGGTTTTATTTAAGTTGCAGGTTACTCAGTATAAGAGATAAAGGCTGAGGATTTCCGTTTTCCATAAAGCAATTTTTTCCCAAAGTCTTAGACTGTAATGTACTAATACAAAGGCACTGCAGTAAATACACAACCACTTTTTCTGATAAAAATGATTGTACAAGTGGATTATTTTCTAAGGACTTCAAGTGGCGACAAACAAATACTATCTAGTAACTTACACAAGTTCTTCCTAATAGGTCAATTTGGAGACAATTTATGAATATAATTGATACATAATGTTATTGGCTAACAAAAATAATTTACATTTTGTCTCTTTTCCCTCCCCCTTGATGAACTTCATACAACATTGTGAATGAAACTACGAAATTTGAGAGTTCTGGTTGGTTTTAAAAGTAGCCAAATTTGACTAGCAAGGATAACAACTTTACTATAAACAGTTCACACACGTAGAAGTAAAAGATAACAAATGTCAGCAAAGACAGCAAAACAGCCATAGCTTTTAAGTTATATTGATTTTTGAAGTGCAGAAAATGGATTAGATAATTTAAAACACCACAGGTACAACTTGGAGGGCATGTTGGTAAGGAAATGTAAAAAGAATTTAAAGTATATTTGGGGCATACCATCATAATGATATATAACCCTTACAAAATATAGAAAGTGAAAGTGTCAATTGACACAGAAGTGTTTAGTACCCATTCCTGTTCTGTAATTAAAAATAAGCAAATTTTTTTCTACATCATATAAGGATGATGAATCTCATAAAATTTGTCTATCGGTGAGAAGAGAATATTAATAGTTTCTAAGAATATATATTTTAAAAGCAAAGAGATAAGAAAACTTGTCCTTAAGAATGATGAAAGCATTGGCTGCGCTGGCTGAGCCATTTGGTCTGTTTATAACATTTGGAACACCAGCAGCACCATAGGTATAAAAATGACAGGCTCCGTGACATGCAGAAAACAGATCGTCAGGCTGGATTTCATTCTTTGGAAATTCAAGTTAATTTGGGAAAGTTGACTACATAAATACACCAATTGCCATGAAACTTTACTAAATACCTTGCAAAAATTCCAATTGTGTAGTATGTAATATTAGAACTATGTAACTGTAATTTATATAGTAAAAATAGAAAATATGCCAGACAGATTAAGACCTAGCCAAACTGTAACTCCTAAGTTGAAAACTGGTAATTAACACTAAAAGAAAGTATTTCTAATATAGATCTACAGGGACCAAAAGTAACCCTATATTTCTTATAGAGGCTTAAATCAATGTCAAAGAAAAACAGCAACTGGTATTCTTCTAACTCAATTATAGCAATGAAAATCAAATTTGTATTCTGTGAAGTTGCATAGTCTGTCTTTACAGTCAATGGAGTTTATTCAGTGTGTGTATGTGTGTGTGTGTATTTTGGTTATGCATATGTATACAGACGGACTTGCTCAGAGGTACAGTCATAGTGTGAGCTTTTAAATTTCTTTATAGACTCAAATCTCTTATGGAACATTCAACCCTTTATTGGGTCATTTTATTAGATAAAGATCCTATCTGAAAATCTCTCAAGCCCCAAACTACTTGATATTCAAGTAACTGAGCTTCAAGAAATTAAAAATAATCTGAGTGGAATGTCATTCAGGAATGTCTGAAGCTTTCAGGGAAGGGATAAGCCTTATGCTATGAAGGCATTTGGCTTTAATATAACTATTTTGGCCCAATTAGTGGCTGATAGGCTCTCCTTTCTGCACAACAACCATGTTCTTGGTCTCTAAGGCTCTCACAGCCAACTTCTTATGCAACAAACAGGCTATACAAAATCAAAAGCAAACGTGGATACAGAGGATAGGCTACCTAACACAGGTGGATCTGAGCACAAACCTGGGGATGTAATTGTCACAGTGATGAAGCTCAGAAAGGGAGGAGGAAACCTGAAGTTGAGCCACGCAGCTGCTGAGGTTAGTTTTTAAAAGAAAGATATGGTTTCCTTTTTGACTTGGAAAATGTCTTCCCTATCTCATCCCCAAAGGGTCATGAATATATAATTGTTACCTGGAAAGTAAGCTAGGAATGCAAAATAACAGAAAAACAAAGTGATTTTATTAAACTCTATGAGAAACCCACTTATCTGATCTGAAAAATTAAATATGATTTATAGTATAATGCATCAGAAAAATCAATAACAGAATATGTTAGCATAAAAAATTGTGCAAGTTAATGTAGATTTTTAAGTAAAAGTATTGACTGAGGATTCTAATCAGCCAAATGCATGAAGGTTAATCCAGAACATGCTTAGGAATAAATTACTTCAATTTGAATGTATCACTAAAATTATTTTTCGATCTAATGGAGTGATAATTGAATTCTTTTTCTAAACTGAAGCAGGGGAGATAGTAGCACCACAACATAATTACTTGTCTGGTTAAATACATCGTCCTTTTTTGTGGAAATAATTTGCTTTCAGATTCATGCTGAGAAGCTACCAGCTCCTCTTTATCATAATATAATTTAACAAAATGCAGCATTCCTTCTTCATCAAATTTGGAAAATTGAAGAGTCTTTGGGTCTCAGCTCTTCAATCATCCTCCATTGTTACACTCAGATGAAAAAACAGGGCATTAAAAATAAAAGCTTGAAAAGGGAACTGACTGTCTTTTCTTATAAGTAGGTTGGAGGTGGGGAGAAGGGAGAGAGGAAAGATGTCCTTTAAGATGGAAACTACTCAAAGGATTTTGCCAGAGGGATGCGGACTACATCCTTATATTGCTAGAGCTCTGCTAAGGGCAACTCCAGGATGTCTGTAGTCAGAGCAGCTTATCTCAGCAGGGCAAAGCCTCAGGCTGAGGAGTTATAAGTACTTGGAGGTATCGACCACATCCACTCCGCCCCACTCCCCCCATCACAAAAGGCAGCGTTAGTGCAGGATAACTGGTTACAGGACTTGTCCCCCTTTTGCTGCTTTCTATAGTGATCCTGCCATGACGAAGGATGCACTTTGCTTAACAGATCCCTGGTTACAGGTAAAAAGAAACTCATCGTGTCTGGTCAAATGCTGAATTCTATAAACTTGAAAGAGCTGAAGCTGAAATAATCACCTCTGAGGAGGATTGTAATAACATCTCAAAGTTTGTAACTTCGGTCATCAAACATTGCTTTAATCCCCCAGTACTTATGGTTGTCTCACAGGGTTTGGTTTGACAGTCAATCCCTATTCAACAAACCTCACTGAATAAATAGATGTTGGGGCACATATACTGTAAATGTTTTTCTCTAGCATGCCCTTAATTAGATCTGCTCTGGCTTATAACTGCTCCTGTAGAAATCAGTTGTACATAATATGATTTAAGGGGACCACAGTGACTAGATCCACATCAGCAAGTAGTGGAGATATGAAGAGTTACTTCATACTGTGACCTAGTCCTGTGGCCTTTGCGTCCATCAGAGCTTTAGGGAATTGCTGTGCATTTTGTGTTCTTCTGGAGCACATTTTCTAAAGTGCATCTTCTGTTTTGATTTCACTTGTAAGAAACCCCATTTCTGTGCTTCAAGACAGCCCCACAAAGCAGAAACCAAACAAAGTGGTTATCCAAGCAAAGTGAGTGGAAAGAACTGAAAGATTTCCTTCAAAAAAAGAAAGTTTCTTGCATAAGTCATTCAAGTTCCATGTTTATCAGAATTTTTGAGATATTTCAAACAAAATGTATTGTTTGAAATACTGGTCTCTGAGACCTGCTATGGTTTACCCAGGTTGGACCCAAAATTTCTAAGTTTTTCAGTCTCCCACATGTCACATAAACATAGGAGAGCTCATTACTTATATGCCTTGAGGGCATGCCAGATTCTTGTTCATTGTCTCTGCTTTCAAGTCTTTACCTATAAGTATCATATTAGGAGACACATCCTACTTTTCTTTCCTCTCAAGGCTCTACATCTAACTTCTCCAGATGTACTGTTTTTCTAAATGTGAGATGTTCCACAGTAACATAGGGAAGAAATCCCCACTGATTTATAAGGATGGTCTCACTCTTGGAAGCTGATGGGATTTCCAAAAATCAGCTTCTAAATCTGGATTCTATCACTGCCCAATTTAATTTCAGAGATGCTGTTTGTTATAGTTATAGTTCATGGTTATAGTCACACTGACATCTCTGACATCTCAGGTGCATCACACAGTGATGGTGAGGTCTGAGCCACTGTCAAGAACAAACACTTCCTTCCCTGTGCGGTTGGTTATGGTGATAGTTGTCTGACAGAATCTGTGAATTTAACTTCAATCCTATGAAAAGTTGGAAGTAAATACTGAGACGCAAGTAATTAAGTAACTTGCTAAAGATCTTATTAGCTTCTGTGGTGGTCTGGGCACTACAATCTCATATTTTTAGGAGAGCAAGAGTCTTTTATCATCTGATATTCATCTGAGTAGCCTGAACAGGAAAACAGGACTATCTATGTAAAGATTCTATTTTCATTTTTCTGCCCAAAACTATTTACCTGTTCTCTCCCAGTACTATAGTAGAGGAACAGTTTATACATATTTGCTTGAAGTGAGAAGTCCTCTACTTCATGAGCAAAATCATTTTCCAGGTAACAAGTTTGCAGCTGCAAAGCCCAACGTTCATCTACCTTTCACCTGTCTCCACGATGTCTGGTCAGAGGGGAGAAAGTAGAAATATGGTAACTGGTTAATGTACCACTCAGACAATTGGTATATTATCTAGCAAGGCAGTTAAAGGCAAATGAAAATTTATAAAATTAAAGTCAAGGATGGATATTCTAGCTACACACTTTATTGCTAAAAGTAATTACTTTCCATCTCTGTTCCCCCCACTTCCCCCACACTGTGCTCACTGTTTAAAATAGATTGATGAAAGGGTAAAGAATCGCCTCTGAGCTCCAATGAGATTATATCAATTATTTAGAAGTGCTAAAATTTTGGCAGGGACATAATCCACCTTCTCACTTTGAAGACAATCTGGAGATTAATACAAACATGCATTAAGGAAAGAAATTCAGGCAGAGTAAAGCTAGTGTGACAAAATGAACACTTGTACTCCACGATTGCAGCATGAGGAGAAGGGAATTAGCTGTCAGATGATAAACAGGATGAATTGCCTGCTTGTCATATCAAAAGCTTTTAGCTTTAATCTGGAGATAATGGAGATAATCTGGAGATAATGGATTACAAGTTTTACAGTGATGAAGTTGAATTTTGGCTCATAGTGAGGAATTTAAAAATGAAGTGTCCTGCATTTGATAGCAGAATTACCTAATACTAATATTTTATAAATTGTTTATTCTCTAAAAATATGCAGACAGGCAGCATATGCCAATAACCTGGAAACAGGAGGATATAATTTTGGCCATATTATGAGTCTTTATAAAATGCTGTATATAAACACACGCATATATGTTAATTGATGTGATGTTTATAATAGCAAATGCTAGATGCTAATGACATCTATCATCTAACATCCTGAGACACTTTAAGAATGTTTTCAACACCAAGAGATTAGGACATAAATACACAATCTCTACAAAAACAACTGCTGAGATTTAAGACTGTAGGAACATATCTACATATCTAGGGGACGGAGGCCTTCCCATGGGAAGTGGCTGCAGGGAGCTGAGCTTAAAGAAGATAGCGGATACTCCCTGAGTTAAAGGAATGTGAACAGTAGTCCTTGAACAGCAGGCATGAGAAAGTTGGGCGAGACAGAACCTTGATTAAGCTTGTCAGTAAGGAAGAAGGACTGGTGCACAGACCTATGGTGTGAATACACGCCGTTATCCACGACCAACTGAATGCGGTAGAAATGCATGGATAGTAGCCTGTGACCAATCGTAGCTGTACGCGTGTAGAGAGCTTGTTTCTGCTTGTGTATATAAGTACGCTATTCGGGCTAAATAAAGGATTCACGGATCAGGATCTAATTCACATGGAGTCTGCGTCTGTGATCCCCTCCCGATTCCTTGGGCCGGCAAGAAGTTTCCAACATAAGACTGCTGTTGACCACCATTAGTTCATTACCATCTTCCTAGCTGAGTCACAGTAACAGGTCAGATGATTGCTTCTAATCCATTTCAGTGCAGTCAGTTGGCTTAATAGACCTTTAAATCAGAGAGATTGATGATTTAAACCAGTCTATGTGACTTTGTACTATATGTTCCTATGGTTCAACCCTGGGAACAGTAACTAGCAACTTTACAGCAATAACAAACAATCTGGACAGAAACTTCACAACCTGTTCCAAATACATTTACAAAAGTTGGAGATTTTATGTCTGGCCTTGGATTGGTCATTAAAAATCTAATTCGAAAGGATATTTCTGACTGTAATTTGCTTAGAGACAAATTATTGTGATTTTGATAAGTAAATATGTCCTCTCTATTTTATCATATATGAAATGATGTAGGTAAGCCAAACATAAATAGTAATTGACTTGGATAATTTTTCCTAAGTGTAGTTCTGATTTTTGTAGTATTGGAGAAGCTTAGGACAGCATCAAGTCTTTTCTACCTTCCTAACATACCTTGTATCAACCTGTGATGGCCAGGAAATGTCAAGTCTTATAGGTATAAGCTAACCTGTACCAGGGGCAGACAAACACCTTGTTCATATATGCTTATGTCATGTGGTCACAAAAATAAAAGACAAGAGTTCTGCTCCAAAACCTACTCAGTTCCTGGATCTCATCTGGGAGTCAGTAGCCTAGAGCAGGGAGATGGTAAGCGACAACTCCTCAAAACTGTGACAATGGGATCAATGTTTTAAACTCCAAAGTGTTTTAAACACTATCATCACAGCCATTCTGGAGGAGCTTGCTTCTTACTGCAGCTCTGGAGACCAGCTCCCGACCAGGAACTGCTACTTGAGAATATACCAAACTCTTTTCAGACCAAGGTCTTGCAGATTAAGCCATCTCCAGCTGCCCACAGTACCCATCTCCACTAAAAGGAGGCTTTAGGAAGCTGCAGCCTCTCTGTGATCCTTATTACTCAGTACTGTGTCTTCAGTAAGAAGCAGTAAACATGAGGCTGGTTTTAGCCAACACTATCATATCAATTGTAAGAGGAAACTGCAGAAGAAAATCACCCTTTTTACTTCATTTAAATACAGTTTAAAACACTTTATTCAGTTTGTTTTAAAGCAAATCTTGTTGGATCTATTGTATACTCTTCAAAGACTTTCAATTTCCTTTCAATTACATGTCATTTGCTCCTGAAACATTCGTGTATTTTTTCTTTAGTAATACTTCTTTAATCCTTCATAAATGTATGCAAGTAGTAGAGCAAATGCTTCAATGATGCCTTTGTATTCATTTTTAGAGACTGTAGAATTAGAAGGCATCTCATGCTCAGTTCATATTACTCTGTAGTACAATTCCAGCCACACATCCCCAGGTTGGGACTTCGGAAGTAGAGCTTGTTGCAAATTTCCACCAGAACTGTGCTGAAACAGTTTTGCTGTGAAGCCGCTGTAGGAATGTTCAATTCCCAGCAGAAAAATGTCAAAGTCCTGTTGGAAGCTGAATTTAAAGGACAGAACTCCCTGTAGTGAAAAATGTCTGTTTTTCAGGTAACAAAATAGCCTAGTTAAGAAGTTATGTACATGCCTTGTAGAGCAAAAGGGAAAAACTAGGTACAAAGGAGTGGTGTTGGCTTCATCGATCTAAATTTTGAAAGATTTTTTTTTCCAGTAATTTACCAATTAACTTGAAAATCACATTTTATTTGTCAGTGTTCTTTTCAACTGAACAGTTGATGTATTGATTAGTCTTGAGTAAACAATTTGTTTTGAGAACCTTGCAAAGGTAATTTTTATACTAGAAATATGTATTTGTAAAAGGAATGATGCTTCTTCTTTTCATTGACATTTAAAAAATAAAACTATTCATTGTTTATTCTTCTTTGAATTTTCTTTTATCCTTTTTCATTCAGCTGTTTGTGATTTTTTTAGTACAACTGGATAGCATTAATCCTTAGTAATATTTTTTTTTCCTTTTATTTTAAAGAGCCTGGAAATTCTTGTCATAAACATAGTCCTTTAAGCATTTAAGTGAGCAATGATGATGTGGTTCTTAGAATAAGATGCTATCTATGCTGCATCTTCTTTTTAAACTAAAATGTGCAATGTAATATTATTTTGACCTATTTCTTAATAAGAAGAAACTAGATTATATATTTTAATAACAAATAAAGAAATGTTTATATTCCTAGAAAAGTTTAGCAATCTTAGACTTCAATGAAAATAAGCAGAGGGAAGTACATTAAACTGATTACATATCCTGACCTCATATAAATTTCTTTTAGCTATATTATAGGGAACCTGGAACTCCTTTGGTATATCTGTGTGGTAATTGATTAATATTGTGCTTAAAATTCTTGGAATTTAAAACTATAGACCAACTTTTTCCACACTATATTTAGTTTGCAGTTATGGGAGAATTAATTATAATACTCAAAGATTACAGGTTTTCATCCCTTTCCTTGATCATTTTTCCCTTACTCACTTTTTGGAAAAAAAAATTACAATGTAGGAAGCAGATGGCACAATTGTTGTTAATTGTTTCTTGTCCTGAAATTGCATAAATTTTTAAAAACAAGTCATATTTTGTTGTTGTTTTTGATTTTAGCATTCTAATCTTGTCAGTCAAGATGATTGTATCAGGAACCAAACTCCCAACTCTCAAATTTAATTCATAGATTCCTGAAGTTTGAATTAAGATTTGTTTGCCTAATAGGGAGCTAGCTTTAAATCTAACTCTATGAGATAAGACTAGGGAGGGATGTGTAGCAGGCTACAGCAAAACACATAGTGTATGGATTCCCCCAATGAGTAGTAAAGTAGTTGTATCTGTGAAAAGAACAACAGATTTACAGAGACTAATTAATGTGACAGATTAACCACAGGAAATGCCAAAATAACGATAAAAAAAAAAGAAATGTAAGTAGAAACGCAATGACATGATTAGATTCCAAATTTTTGGTCTGACAGCTGTGATACATACACTTAAAATTTCCTCATATTTATCATCATTGTCAACCAGGTTATTTGCATGAATTAAAAAAACTCATTTTAATATAAATTTTATTACTGGATTTAAGTCATTAACTAACTGGTGGCTTTTCCACTGGATACAGATTGCTACAATCACCCCATATCCTTGAGTCATTTTACCTAATAACCTGTTACAACCAAAAGTTTGATGCAGTTCTGCTTTACTGAGCATCTGTATTCTAAAAGTGCCAAGAACTATCATCTCAGGAGAGCACAGAAATGCATGAGCAACTTTGCAAAATTGTCAGTATGGAATAGAATCTAGCTGATTCCCCTTGGAAAAGTCCATCCACAAAACAGTTAGGATGAAGAAACATTTGAAAGAAACATATTTTGTTTGCAGCTAACATGATTGTTTTTTCTTTATTGAGGATCAAAGTAATAGATAGTAATAGATTCTGGGCCCCACAGTACAAGAGGGATGTGGAGCTGCTGGAGCGCGTCCAGCGCAGGGCCACGAGGATGATCAGGGGCCTGGAACATCTGCCCTATGCGGAGAGGCTGAGGGAGCTGGGCTTGTTCAGCCTGGAGAAGAGAAGGCTGAGAGGGGACCTGATCTGTGTCTATAAGTGCCTCAAGGGAGGCAATGAGGAAGATGGGGCTGGCCTCTTTTCACTGGTGGTCACTGACAGAACCAGAGGAAATGGCCACAAATTGAAGCATAAAAAGTTCCACGGGAACTTAAGGAAGAACTTCTTGACGGTGAGGGTGCCAGAGCACTGGAACAGGCTGCCCAGAGAGGTTGTGGAGTCTCCTTCTCTGGAGATCTTCAAGACCCGCTTGGATGCAGCCCTGTGCCACGTGCTCTAGGTGGCCCTGCGTGTGCAGGGGGGTTGGACTAGATGACCTCTAGAGGTCCCTTCCAACCTTAGGCATTCTATGATTCTATGATTCTATGATTGATGGCGACATTGGCACCATTTTACGCACACAATTAATCAAAACAGAAGTCTAGGGGTGCCAACATTTGAAGTCCTGGTATGATTTGTGATGTGGAGAAGTCTTCAAATGTCTTTTCTTTTTCTGATATAGTGGGACTGCAGACTGATTAAAGAGAGGATTTTTTACAGTACATATACTGCATATACCCAATCTAACTGTGAGTGCAGATGGCACCCACACACACACACATTATTCAGCCATAGTATTCAAAAAATATACTACTGTGTACATCTAAATAAAGAGACAAAAGAGTAACTGCTTAGAAATGTCATTTAAAATTACTAAGGGGGAGTGGTTTTTTTTTGTTAATAATGATGAGAAAAAAAAAAACTTCTTCAAGTTTCAAGTATTACAAAGCAGGACATGTAGCAGAACACAAGCTGTAAAAAATGGTAACTGTTTGTATGTCTTTAAGACTGAAGTTAATCCTCTAGCAGGCGAGTAAAGTAATTACTGTAATTACTGTAAAGTAATTACCTGTCCTCTCAAACCCAGTGCATATTACAGTATATATTAGATTCACTAACACTGGAATAGATAGATGTAGATTTAAGTGGGGATGGTGGGAAGAGAAAAATACTTGAGATTAGGCTATAAATCACATATTATGGCATTCATTCAACTTGATATTCCCTTGTTAGGGTGCAGGTCAACTGTATCTTTTTAACTGCACGTTATTTGATCTGTCAGCTAATTCAATTCTAAACTTCATTTGAATGAAAGAGTCTTTGGATGCTATTTTTCTTGTGTCCTGCCATCCATATTCACTCATCTCATTGTGACATGATTACAGTGTTGGGGATGGTGAAGAGAAGGGGGAAGGTGGAATACATCATCTACCAGCCTTAATTTTTAATGAACATGGGCAGTTTGTCTTACCTAGCAACTTTCTTCCAGGCATCTGGGGCTTCTGCAAATTTTAGTAAGTAAAGGCCATGTTTCGAGCTGGAAATAGCCCAAAACAAAATAACACATTTCCATGGAAATGCATTTTCCTTTTTTATAATTTGCTCAGATTTTATAATCTGCTCAAAGAGGAGAAAAGAGAGGTGGCTTTCAGGTTAGTTGTTGTGCCAGTATTTTGGAGCAGTTTCAGTTTAAAAAAGTGTTCATAGGGCAGCCTCTGTCATGAGGTAGAGCTACAGGGCAGAGGAAAGCCTATGACTCCATTAGTTTTTATTTAAATCCTCACAGATTTTCTATTAGGTCATTATTGAGTAAAAACAAACCATCAGATCAGCAATAAGAACTTTTGAGGAAATTCTCAAGCAACCAGTTTGTGTTTAATGAGCTTCCTCCAATCAAAGAGCAAACATGGGAGATTTTCCATTTGCAATTCACAGAAACTTATGAAATTCACTTTTCAGGGTTTGTGTGACACAAAAACTGCTGCAAATGTCTATTGACTAAATAGGGAACACATCATGATTCCTTTAAGTTTTTACTGAAGACAACCACTGTAATTGCTTCACAACTAATGAGTTTGGCGGTACAAGGAACATCCATTTATCCTGTTCGTTCTGCACAAGTCATGGATATGGCAGAAATCATATTGCCCATCAGACCACCACTTCTCTTTCTTATACAGGTGAGAGTGTGAGTATCTATCTACAGAGCCCAAGAAGCCTGTGTCTTGAAATACCTTCCTCCCCTTTAAATTTCCAAACAATTAAATTATATGAGTTATTTTTAAAGTTCCAATTTCCTGGAAGGATAGATTTTCTTTTTTGATGACTACCTAATTAGAATGCTTTAAATTTAGATAGCTTGAATTAATTGCAACAAGAATTTCTTGATAGAACTGGTGCTAAAATAAAGTGCACTAAATAGTGAGGTTTTCATGCAAATGCTGGAGGTGTTCCCTCGTGGCCAAGAAGGCCAATGGCATCCTGGGATGCATTAAGAGCAGCATCTCCAGCAGGTCGAGGGAGGTGATCTTACCCCTCTACTCAGCCCTGGTGAGGCCACATCTGGAGTACTGTGTCCAGTTCTGGGCCCCACAGTACAAGAGGGATGTGGAGCTGCTGGAGAGAGTCCAGCACAGGACCACAAGGATGATCAGGGGCCTGGAACATCTGCCCTATGAGGAGAGGCTGAGGGAGCTGGGCTTGTTCAGCCTGGAGAAGAGGAGGCTGAGAGGGGACCTGATCTGTGTCTATAAGTGCCTCAAGGGAGGCAGTGAGGAGGATGGGGCTGGCCTCTTTTCACTGGTGGTCACTGACAGAACTAGAGGAAATGGCCACAAATTGAAGCATAAAAAGTTCCACGGGAACTTAAGGAAGAACTTCTTGACGGTGAGGGTGACAGAGCACTGGAACAGGCTGCCCAGAGAGGTTGTGGAGTCTCCTTCTCTGGAGGTCTTCAAGACCCGCTTGGATGCAGTCCTGTGCCATGTGCTCTAGGTGGCCCTGCGTGTGCAGGGGGGTTGGACTAGATGACCTCTAGAGGTCCCTTCCAACCTTAGGCATTCTATGATTCTATGATTCCACCAAACCCCTCACACATCTGTGACAGAAGGAGTGTAATGTATTATTTTCTTATTAATTTCTCATTTAAGAAAGTCTTATGAATAATAATACTGTGGAACAAAAAATAGCTAAATTTAGCGAGAGATAATGTGCGGGGAGGGAGGGTGTTACAGCTTTTTGTGTGCTCTTAGTTACCTGATACAAAAGAAAAGCTGTAGTATGTTTCCTGGGCAGTGCAATGGAAAATTAAATTCTCAGGCAGCTGACAGAGGTATTTTGGTCAATGATGAGTGCTCAGAAATGAGCACTGGGAAGATTTGTCCCGCCTACATAAGGTGTCTCAGGGAGGAATGTGGTCATCCTGGATGGACTCCTCCTATGCTTCACAGACCAAAGAGGTGTTTCCAGGTGATTGTCGGATTCGTTATCAACCCGT
>VWPW01016911.1:0-43907 GCA_013389825.1 Crypturellus undulatus
GAGGCAGCACAGCCACTAAGGAAGCAGCCCAGGAGAGATTTGTCCCATTGAAGCGTGCTGCAGAGCAGATGGCTCTTAAAGAAGTCTCTCTAATTTCAGGGAGGTAGAATCACTTTAGCTTCTTACCTTGACTTGGTGTTTGACTTCTGTATGTGAGGTTTTTCCCCAAGTTACATGTTTTATATTTTCCATTTTCTTGATCTTAGGTGTCCGCTTTCCTGAGTCTAGCAAAGAAGAAGTGCAGGATCAGAAGCAGTTACTGAAGGATGCTGCTGCGTTCCTACTCTCATGCCAGATTCCAGGCTTGGTAAGGAACTGACAACCAGCACTCCTGTCCTCTCTGAAGGCTTGCACAGCCAAAGAGCAAGCGTTGATGAGGTCTTGCACTGCTTCCTCCTGTGTCCTCCTGCCCGCTGAAGCTCTGGCACAGGCAGTGAAGTGCAGGGAGCGATGTCAGCGTCTCTGATACAGGCAGAGAGGTTTTCTGCTTTCCATTTTACATCATGGAGTGAGGTGGAAAAATAATGCCAACCAAGAATATCTATCATTATAGTTTTTATATACATATATATATCACTAATAATTAAATGATTTCTCAAGAGTTGGGAGCAATAAAGACCATGCAAGTCACCCTCCTTTGCCCCAGGCATCCTGCACAGCTCATTGTATTATGTGGCCCTGGCTGAATCAATTATGATTAATAATTCTGCAGTAAAATGGTAAATTGCTCTTGCTAATATCCTGTTGAAACATTCCCTCTGCGAGTCTTTAGCATTTGAGATGCATATCCAGTCCCCTGCTAGATAAGGAACATCAGCTGTCCCCTTCTAAGTTGTCTCTTAAGTGACTTGTAAAGTGACTGCTAACGTGCATATTACATAGCAAGGAGGGTGGAACTGGTGCTCTTTACTCCAAGAAGTCTGGCAATTCTTAGTCTTAACTAGAGAGAAGAAAAACCCTTACCAGATACCTTTTTTTTCTAAACTCTACCTCTATAAACCCACCAAAGCCCACTATTTCTGTATGATAGTTTTTAAGATTGGCTCTTCTGTCTTAATTGTTATGGGGAATGAATCAGAAAAGGGCTGGACTTATTTTGCAAGTTATTGCATACATGAGCCTCTAAATGCAAAGTGCTGTGCAAGCATGTGCTTGAGGGCAAGCTGCAGACTAGCACGGGGCTGCTGCAAGCAGGCAGTTCTCCTGCTCTATCGGGAAGTAACCGGTGTTACTTCCTGGCAGGCATTAAATGACTCTCTATCAGTGTTGCAACACAACTTCAATGCGAGTGTGCCGTTTCCCCTTATCAGCAGAGTGTGTACACCTCCGTAGCCTGCTAGCTGGGAGTGTTTTCAGTTGGTGACTGTAAGGTCCTTAAGAAGACAGAGGCTGCTAGTTCCGCAGGCGTTCGTTCCTTCGGGCTTGCTCTCTGTTAGCCAAAGTTTGCATCTTGTCTGCAGGTCAAGGACTGCCTGGATCACACTGTGCTCCCGATGGATGGGGCTACCTTAGCAGAGGCCATGCACCAGCGGGGCATCAACATGCGCTACCTGGGCAAAGTGATCAGCTTCATCACCAAGACTCCTGGACGTGCTCAGCTGGATCACATTTATGTAAGCATCGCCCTTCACTTCAGACTGTCACTCAGAATTGCCTCTGGATCATTGTTCTGCCCAGATTCCAGCTTAGCTGATTGTTTTCTCTACATAAAAATGAGCAGCTTCAAGAAGGAGGAGGAGGGAGAAAGAACTCTAAGTAGCAGATAGGAAGTTTCACTCCCAGTCCTTAGTGTCTTTCATTATGTTAGGGAATCCAGGCACCCTTCAGGATATCGAAGTGCTTCAGGGGTTCCCGACCTCTTCTGACTCGAAGAGCGGTGTCAAATAAAGTATGATGCTGGGGATGGACAGGGTGCTGTGCAAATGTTTCTCAAAACCACTTAGCTTGAAAGCAAAGTGTATCTGTCACTGATGTTATTGACTTACTCTTGGCCTCTGTTCTCTTTCCCTTGCGTAGAAAATAGGAATCAGTGAATTGATCACTCGATCAGCTAAGCACATCTTCAAGACATACCTGCAGGTAGGAGCTGCGCTCTGGCCGCTGGCCCCGTGCCCGCTCTCGCACCCAGATGGCTGTCGAGTCCGTCCTCTCGCTAGACAGTTCGCAGGCACTGCCTAGCAACCAAACTAGTCCCATTGCAACTAAAATAGTGCAGACCTGTGTGTAAGGGAAAACAAGTTCCCACTTGAAGATCGCTTTCCCAGAGAATACACATTCATGCTTTGCTTCCCCAGATTCTCACTCATTGTGTTTAAATCTTCTAGAAATGAAATCACAGCTTGCCTTCCTTGTAATATTTTCTTCCTCTTAACTAGTATTACTTTTACCCTCCTAAGAAGCTCTTTTATTGTGTGAACATCCGGGCATCTCTATACTTACATGCATGCAGCACAGTAAATACCCAGTCTGTGCATCCTCCCCAGCACAGCACCCGGTGCCCCACTTGCTGTGTCTCCCTCCTGGGTGGTTCCCTGTTCCTGCGGGATGGTGTTTGCGGGATGCTCCGTCAGAGCAGCGCCTGTTTCATGGAGGGTGTCGTCCGTGACTGATTTCTGTGTCTTGCTGCAGGGTGTGGAGCTGTCAGGTTTATCAGCAGCCATCAGCCACTTCCTCAATTGCTTTCTGAGCTCCTTTCCAAACCCCATTGCCCATCTTCCAGCTGATGAGCTGGTCTCCAAGAAAAAGAATAAGAAAAGGAAAAACAGGAACCTTGGAAATGCTGATAACACTGCGTGGGCCAGCATGACCCCTCAGGAGCTTTGGAAGAATATTTGTTCAGAAGCAAAGAACTACTTTGATTTTGATCTTGAATGGTAAGGAGAGCAAATTCCTGTCTTGTGCAAGAACTCACACCAAACTTCTGTAGCTTTTATTGTTCTGTAGCAGGTCCTGCCTTTTTGGTTTGTTTTCTATTTTAAAGTAAATTTTTTACTCTTCAGGGAATGTTACACATTTAAAATGGAAAGAAATCAGGCAAGGAGCAGAAGGGGGATGTGTAGGGAAATTTGAAATGGGATGAAACTCATGAGGCAAAGCAGCTAGGAAAGCTGAACAAGGAGGGTGTCAGTGCAGCGTCCGGATGTGCAGTTCTGTAAACTGCAACAGACCATTAGTGTGTGATACAGCCTCCTAGCACATAGCTACGGCTTCTAGCTAAAGATAGTACCTAGCTGCAGAGAGACCTGTGCATCAAACAGGCATGGAGAGGGGATGTGGTTGTGAGCTCACCCTGTGCTTTTGCAGTGAGAATGCTGACCAAGCAGCTGAAGTGTATAATCTACAGAAAATCACCCTCCTCCGTGAAATCTCCCTCAAAACTGGAGTCCAGGTAAGATCCGTATCTCTTCTCCCTCTGCATCACGTTCTGTATTGAGGAACTTGGAGACTCCAAGTGCTGTTTGTTCAAAGCTTTGCAGGGCACAGCTGTCAGAAGGGCAGTGCCTGCGCCAAGATCTTCCTGGGGCATTACTGGTGGGATACAGGTGTCTCCTGCCAGGGTTTCCAGTGAAGTGTCCATTGAGGGTGGCTTATGGTGCATCTCCCTGGGAAGATTCGTACACCTCAGTGCAGTTGCTGTATCTGTTCTATCTGACAAACCAATCTCCTGTGTCTAATGCTTGCGCACACGTGGACGTGCGCACCCAGCCCCGTCCATGCAAACAGAAACGGCTGGTTGGTGAATTCAGCAGGACCTGGTTGTCTGCATTAGGAAGCGGTTGGTCTTCCCACCCCGCCGCCTGCTCGCTCCTCCTGAGCGCGCGGGCCTCGGCGCCGTGGGGTCTCCCTGTCGTGGGGCTGGTGCTGCCGTGGCTCTGCAGTGCTCTTCCCCCTCCAGCACGGGGTGCACAAGGGCTCCTGACGTCCCTCTGCGCTGTCCCCAGTAGTGACACAGGAGCTGTGCCGGCTGTGAAACCAGGAGCGGAATTAAAGGCTCCTTTTCCCCTCCGCTCTTGATAAGAACCTAAGAAGACCGTGACCGTGACTGATCTGCTTGGTTCCCGCAGATACTGCTGAAAGAGTACAACTTCGACAACCGGCACAAACCCACCTTCACAGAAGAGGATATTCTCAACATCTTCCCTGTAGTGAAGCACGTAAACCCCAAAGCCTCAGATGCTTTCCACTTCTTCCAGAGCGGGCAAGCAAAAGTTCAGCAAGGTACAGACCCCAAATGCTCTCCCCTCTTGAGGCAGAGGGGCTGTTCAGAGCAGGGTGTGCATGGCCCGCTGCCCTCTGTGGTGTAGCCCTGGCTACCGAGTGAAGTGACATCTCCAAGGTAGAGCTGCTATAAAGTTATTAGCTATGAACAAGAGTGGATATAGGAGAGCTTTTAGGAGAGCTTTTTTTTTTCTTTCTTTTTCCTTCCCAAATCTTGGTCCTTACACAAGGCAGTGGCCTGAAGCTACTTATCCCACTGCTGTGTTCTTGAGCCACATGGATTTCACTGCATGCATAACGCATTACCCTGTAGCATTAGGGGTAATTATCCTTGTGGCTGAAGACTTTGGTGAAGCAAATCTGCTGAATTTTTTTGATGGTAATTTCCTTCCCTGGGGTCGCAAGAGAATGCTTAACAAAATCTAATTTTCTTAGTGTGGGTTTTTTTTTTTCCTCCCCCTCAGGTTTCTTGAAGGAGGGCTGCGAGCTCATCAATGAAGCCTTAAACTTGTTTAATAATGTGTATGGTGCTATGCATGTAGAAATCTGTGCCTGCCTGAGGCTGCTAGCTCGTCTCAACTATATCATGGGAGATTATTCAGAGGTAGGCAAGCACACACAGGGGCTCCGTTTGGTCCTCCTGTTCTTTCCCCTACGGTCCCTTGTTGAGGTGCGTGGCTTCTGCATGACTTGCCCCTTGGGTCTTCTGTTCCTTTTAGGCCTTAAGTAATCAGCAGAAAGCGGTGCTAATGAGTGAGAGGGTCCTGGGTATTGAACATCCCAACACGATTCAAGAATACGTAAGTACACAGTGCTGGGGGGGCAGCAGCAGCTCCTGGATGCACCTGGCATCTGCAAAGCTGAATTCATGTCCGAACCTAGCAAATATCCGCAGTTCTCCTTCCCTTTTAGCATTCTTCCCAGAAGGCTCTGCCTTTATCATAAGCTCACAAGTTTTCTCTGAATGCCCATGGTATCCAGGTGACTACTTTATATGTGAAGCCACCAGAGTATGTGGTCAAAAGAGCTTGAGACTTTGTGGGTTCTTAGGAGCTAAGGAAATGGTTTCAAGTGTGGGTTTTAATAGTGTATTTGAAAGAAGAAGAGCCCACATAGACAATCAGATATGTACAGAACAACTTTGAAATATTCCTGGAGGTGTCTAAGAAATACTGAAATGAAATATTTTAACAGTTTCTCAATACTGTATCTTGTGTAGATACCTCAGGAAAGCTGTAAAATAACTAGCAGGCTCGTATGGTTTCTGAGTAGTTGAAATCTTTTTTCACATTAAAGTTGTGGGTTTGGGGTTTTTTTTATTTATTTTTTGGTGAGTGAAATGGAGAGCTCACCTGGCTCTAGAAAAGTGGTGAACAGCATTAATGCTTGGTTATTTCTTATGTTGCAGATGCACCTTGCTCTGTACTGCTTTGCAAACAGCCAGCTCTCTACAGCATTAAACTTACTGTACCGTGCACGCTACCTCATGCTGCTGGTGTTTGGGGAGGATCACCCAGAAATGGCGCTCTTAGATGTAAGTAGTCGCTTAAAGTCTTCAGGAAGCCTCTTGGCCTTATCGGAGAGCTGTTTAAAACATCCTTATAGGCATTGCTTTATCTTCCTTGCGTTGATTACCAATTAGTAACATCATGAGAATGAGAAAATGGAGTTTATAACTATTTAGCCAGGAAGGCCAGCAGCCTTCTGTGGCCAGACTCCTGCAGTGGGACATGGGAGTCCTGCGTTCAGCTAGGTCTTGGTTCCCTGCTGTAAAACAGAGAGCTCCTTACCTCTGTCCTGCCTGGGTCCCTGGCTCCGAACTGGAACGCGGGAGCCTCGGCTCCTGCCGTGTGCCACAGGCTGCGGAGACGCCTTTCTGCAGGTACCTCCGGGGCTCATCTGAAGCTTTAGGCAGCCTTTTCAAGCGCTGAAATACCCACCAGTGGTCTTGTTTACAAAGCCATAGGTGCTTAGTTAGATTTTGCCTTTCTGAATGCTTGTCTGACTTTTCTTGTGCGGCGGCTCCCTGCAGAACAACATCGGCTTGGTGCTCCATGGAGTTATGGAGTACGACCTGTCTCTCCGGTTCCTGGAGAATGCCCTGGCCATCAGCTCCAAGTATCACGGCTCCAAGTCCTTGAAAGTTGCACTAAGGTGAGGCGGGGCCGGGCGCTGCGCTGGGGCACAGGGCTGCTGGGGAGCGGATTCAGCCTGCGCTCACGTGGGAGGGCTCTGCAGGGCCAGGCTCCTTGGCTGCAGGTGCTCAAGGTCATGGGGCGCTGGAAAGGTCTGCTGCCCGTCTGGCTGGAGCAGCCAGCTTGTGGGGAAGGAGGGAATGCCTTGTTCCCATGTAACACTGCGCCAAAACACGACGAAGTGACTCTGGTCCTTGTGGACCGCTGGTAGAAAAATGCACCTAATCATACTGGGAGCCTGGGATGATAGGGAACATCTGTATTGGTTTCGGCCCTCAGGGATGTGTCTTTGAGGTGCATGTCATTTGCTTTTGTGCTTTACTATTATGGCCCTGTGTTTGAGTAAGATACTGAGCAGCTCCCTGATGTTTCTAAGGAGCTGTGAGTGGTCGGCACCCTTAGCATCAGCTCCAAGTACCCTGCGCTTTTCAGTGCTGTACGGGCTGTCCTTGAATGCAAAACTGGCCCACAAACAACCACATCAGCCCCCTCATAATTACTACTGCCACGCTGTCACCCATCTGTTCTTTGTCAGAGTGAATAAATCTTACTGGGCACACGTGAGAGTCCAGTTTGTTTCCTAGGAGTTGACTGATTTGCATTCTGCAAAAAGCATCTCCTCTCTCTGTAGTATTAGGAGACTTGATGAGATCCAGCACCTTCCATGGAGTAATGTTGCCGAAAATAGAAATCTTTGTTTATTCCAAAACCATTAAAGATGCAAAATCTAAGTCAAATCAGTGCTCCCGCCTGGAGAAAGACCAGGTGACTTGGATCCCGGCTTTGTAACTCTTGCTAGTTGTTACTGTAGCAAAAGGTTTATGACTTTTTGGCTGAGCTAGTCAAGTTATTCAAGCATTTGCTTTCCAAGAAACTAAAAACCCCTTTCCTATGGGAAAAGGGTTTGCTTTCCTATTAATCCCAAACTGGGAAGTGGAAGGAACTGCCAACATACTGCATTTGGAGTCCGATGTTGCTGCTGGTGGTGGGATTTCCACTCTGTTTTGCTAAAGCTGGGTAATGGAGAAATGTGTCTGCTCTCATCACGTTCCCTCTCCTCGCCCTTGCAGTCACCACTTGGTCGCCCGAGTGTACGAGAGCAAAGCAGAATTCCGGTCGGCTCTGCAGCACGAGAAGGAAGGCTACACGATCTACAAAAACCAGGTAAGCGTGCTAGGGCCGCTCCCGTTTGTCTTATGGCTTTTCGGTGAGAAGTGAGCGCTGCCATTGCAAAATAAATGCACAGTTTACAACTTAAGGAGGCAGAATTGCTGCCCTGTGGCATAAGTGACAGATTTTTTTACACCAAAGCAGTCTCTGAATGGAGTTTGTCTGCTCTTGCTGTGCCCTGATCATGGGACAGAAACTTCTGTTGGGGGCTCAGCCCTCGGGGGAGTGTGAGATACTTTTGCCCTGAAAGGCAGTGTGTTCTGGCAGGGCAGGAAGGAGCTGGTGCTTCCTTTCCTCTCCTTGTGTCACCGGTCTTCAGCGGCAGAGCGAAGCTGCGCGGTAGCGGGGCCGCTCGCAGGACAGGGGCCCCCTGCGCAGCCTGGCGGGACGCAGCGGAGCGGCCTGCCCGGCCGGACCCGCGCGCGGGGAGCGCAGCCCGGCGGAGGGAAGGCAGCGCGCCCTGCGACGTGCTCCTACTTGACGGAAGCGTGTAGCTGGCAGCGCGGCTCCCGCGGCGCCGTGGGGTGGGGTCGGTGGTTGCTTCTGTTTGTTTGTTTTATTAATGTCGAGGCAGGTACAGTCCAGTTCCCATAGGTTTCTCTGAGGATGTTAAAGCAGCAGTGACAAGGAGTGCACGTGGGTTTGGGTCCTCTCCTGACCTGTAAAGTGACTTCTGCTCTTTCCTGATCAGCTTGGAGAACACCATGAAAAGACCAAAGAGAGCTCCGAGTACTTGAAATACCTGACTCAGCAAGCAGTCGCTCTTCAACGCACAATGAACGAGATCTACAAGAACGGATCCAACGCGAATATTATGCCACTGAAGGTAACCTCGTGCTTTGAGAGCCATCGAGAGCGCTTGCTGCGGTGGCCAAGGTTGTGGTCACCTGTAACAGGAGCGCACATGCGTGTTAGCGTGCAGGAAATGGGGACAGCCACAGCAACAGCTGCAGCCACCTCGCAGGCTGGAGGTTCCTGCAAGGGCAGAGGCTCAGAGACGCAGGGAATGTGAATGTCCAGGCTCCAGCTCCTCCTGCTGAGCTCGAGCAGCTGTGGGCTGAGGCCGACGGTGCTGCAGGGCAGCTAGAGAAGGAGGGCGACCGACCGGGCGGCCGCACCGCAGGCCCTGCAGCACCCGCTGCTAAACCTGCCCCTGCTGCTGACTCACCGGCTGTAGGTTGCTCAACCCAGAAGTGCTGGGGTTTCCTCACCTTAGAAACTGCCGTCATCTTCGTGACGGCACTTTGTTCTCCTTCCAAGAACGGTGCGGGGCCGGGCCCTGCGCTGCCTGCCCGGCCGCGCTGGGACTCGCCAGCTGCGGGGGGCTGAGCGCCGCGCTCTGATCTGCGCCCGCGGCTGCTGGGGTGGCCGCTGCCCTGCCGGGCTGCCCGCGGCGCTGCCGCCAGCCCCTTCCCGGACAAGGCGGGGGGCAGTGCCGCTGCCAGGGGCTTGCCCAGGCCTTCCTCTCGCTGCCGGGTAGCGTCAGTGTGAGCACTCCGAACGAGTGTCCGGCAGAGAGGCTCAAACCCACAAGCCAGCACATCTCACCTCAGCTTTACAGCGCGTAGTGGGATAGTGACTAGGTTTGGGCTAGTGTCACATTTAATACTGTTAGTCCTGGGACTGTCGTGCTCTGGCCCTAGGAGCCCATCTGTCTTTGGAACCCCTTTTGCACGCTGATCAGAGCACAGTTTAGCGCTGTGTCCCATGCACACAGGGATTCGGGTGCTTGTAGCCATGCACGTGAACACCCAAAACCAAGGCAGGGGAGGTCGTCCTCATCTCTGCCCATGGGACAATGTATGTGCAGAGATACGGTAGTGTGTGGTGTTTGAAATACTAGTGTTTGAGGTCCGGTTCTTCTCGTGCATACATGGAATTTAACTCAAGTCCCATGGAGTGCCGGGGAGAGGTTGACCAAGGGGACTGACATTCAGATTTATTTCTTTTTTATCTTAGTGTAAGGAGGTAGAAAATGAGTGATGCCGTCTTGCAGCTAATAAAATTAGTGACTAATGTGAGTTGTAACTGTTAGTAACAGCTATGCCTTTCAGCATAGGAGGTGCAGGTGGAGGGGAACAGCCGTTGCTTGGTCTAGATTTGCTTACGAGCTCTTAATTTTCTGTGGTATTTTTGTTTTACCTTGTAGTTCACAGCTCCCAGTATGGCCAGCGTCCTGGAGCAGCTCAACATCATCAACGGGATTCTCTTCATTCCACTAAGGTAGCGTGGCGCTGCGGCCGCGGCGGAACGCCCGGCCCCTCGGCTTCGGTCCTGAGAAATGGTGACGCAGGGGGTTGGTCCGCCCCGCGCAGCCTCCCCGGGCTGCCCTGCAAGAGTCAGGGAGCAGAGGGCCCTGCCCGTCCGCAGCAGCAAAGCCGGGGCTGCAGCACGGGCTGAAAGGGAGTTGGGAGCCCTGTGCCAGCCCCTAAAGACGGGCGCTCGCTCTGCCCCAAGGGTCGAGGAGCGTCTGTCCTGGCAGGGCTGGCTGCAGGGAGCAGGGGTGAGACCAGAGTAGTGACCTTGATCATTACTGGCTTTTAATGACTGCTGCATAACTGCAATGGTCTCTTCTAAATTTATATTTCACTTAAGAATCTTCCTCTCTTAGCCCTCTTCTCAGTGCCCCAGCTACAGCCTGAGCTGGGAGCCTGTTCTTCAGCCCTAGAAGCAATGGGTGAAAGTCCAGCTGGGGGCTGCTGCCACAGGCAGGATTAGTGCCTGTCTTGGCGGCCCGCGGGCCAAGGGCCACTCTGTCACCGTGGGCAGGCTGGTGCAGAGCAGCCAAGGGCCGGAAACACGTTCTGATGCTCTGGACGCTGCCTTGTCCTTGGGCTCTGCCCCGTTCCTCAAGCCCGTCTAACACCTGCTCCCCTTCCTGGTTTCCCCTTCAGCCAAAAAGACTTGGAGAACCTTAAAGCAGAGGTGCAGCGGCGCCAGCAGCTCCAGGAGAGCATAAAGAGCGGTGAACAGCTGGAGCCGGAGGACAAAGCCCTGGAGGAGAAAGAGGCTGAGCCCAGCATGCCTTCTGCTGCCATCCCCCTAACACAGAGCTCTGCTTAATGTACCTCGCTTAAACAAACAAAAAAAAAATCAAAAAAACAAAACAAAACAAAAAAAGTCTAAACCACCCTTTTCTGAAGCTGAACCAGGGACTTGGACTCCCCTGGGGCAGCTCCTCCTTTTTTTGACAATGTTATTGCACTGGTACAATTAATACACAATGCAAAGAACTAATCTGAGAAATGTAATGTGTCTGAGTGAGCGTGTGTCCGCCCCGCGCCGGGGCCGGGGGCAGCAGCGTGCGCGGCCCCGCGAGGCCGTGTGTGTGCGCAGCTCACGGCTCTCCTTTGTACATACCGATTCCAAGCGAAGCGGCTGGAGGTAGAACATTTCTCAGGTCATTTTTATGTTGACTAAGGACACTGCTTTGCTAAAACCAGTACAGCCCCTCCCTGCCCCTCCACTGCTCGGCCGCCTTGCGAGACATGGATTTGAAGCCAAAAGATTATTTTTTCCCCTACCCCTCTTCTAATTTGTGCTAAGAAAAACTAAGCAGCCATATTTGTAGTGCTCAGATGATTTAAGCCTGTAACGTGTGTGTATGTGTATGTAAGTGGGGGAATGTACAGCATTTTCTACATCAGGATATAGCCATTGGATTCCTTTAACCATTTTTTTTTCTACTTTTGGTTGGCAGGTTGGCTATTTAGTAGGGTTTTTGTAACATTCACATTCTAATTTTCAAGAGATATATATATAGAGATATATATATATACATATTATATGAGATAACTTGCAGTTCCACCTCTTTGCTCTGCTTGCAGCTGAGTAACTTCGGATACTGTATCCAAAGAGTGAGGGCTTGATGTCAGAAAATAAATTAAAATAAAGCGCACAAACTTGCATTGCAAGGGAAACCCCAGTGCCTAGGAGAGGGTGACCACGGTGGCCAGAAGGGACTGACCCCGAGCCAGGAGGGAGAGCGGCCCTATGGAAGCAGGGGAAGGAGATCAGTACGGGCGTGAGCGGATGGGAAGAAGCACCTGTACTACCCCGCTAATCAACTTGTAACACGACTGGCAGAATTTACCTGATTGAAATCACTAGTTTCACACAGTCTAAAATGACTAGGCCTTGGGGAAGCACCTTGCGGAAGGTTCCCTAGCACTGAACTGTGTCTAACTCCTTCCTAACTCTTAATTTTTTGCACGGGGGTTGCGATTGTTCCCGGGGAGCTTCCATTGCTGGCAATGGAGGGCACTGAAGCGGCCGATGCCACTACGCGAACAGGGATCCCCTCTCCCACCACGCACTAACAAACACCGTGGTTTGGAAGCAGAGCATGCTCTTGACCTTGACAAAGCGAGTCAGATTTAGCCACTGCAGACCATGGAATGCCGACAGAGTTGAATGTTCCTTTTTTCCAACCTGATCAAGCTGCAGAGCAAGTTACAATTGCTAGCTGGAACCGTGCTGTGCTGACGAAGGAGTCCAGGCTCTCTCTTTTTTTGTCTGTCACGGGTAGTACTCTGCTAATTTGCATTGCTTCTTTTACTGACCTTCTGGAGAAACAAGTGCTGTCACTGTGCTCTGTACCCTTGGGGTCCTGTACTACGTTACAGGCGGTTGTAACTTCTGCTGGGGGGGAAGGGAAAAGGGGAGCCGCCTCCGAGGTGTTGGAGGTGACGATGCAGGAGGAGTCTTTACTGCAAAAGAACTTGCTCCTATCAGAAAAATTGAATTTCCTGGAAAGCAATCAATAAATGACTACAGTGCATCTTTCTTACAAGATTTTTCTTTTGCTAATGTCTTTCAGTCCATTAAGAGCCCTTTAACCTATTGTAGATAGTTTAACCATTTCTTTATCTCTTAAGATTAATTTTAAAATACATTAACCCAAGCAGCACTATCTTCATCACATCTACCTTTAAGCAGGAGCCCTAAGAAAGCCCAGACACTGACGAGTGACACCGTTCCTTCCCCTTTGCACGGGGTTTAATGACCGTACACTCCTACAACTGCACATTCGTGTCAGGATTAGAGCGATGTGGGCGAGCCTGGCCCCAGTGCAGGGGCAGCAGGACCGGTGATGTGGCCTCTGCGCTGGTAAAGCTCCTGTGCTGGTTCTCAAGGAGGCAGGAACGTGTGCAGCCCTGCAGGAAGCTGCCCGGCAGACACTGACGGGTCACAGGACTGTGTAGTTTAATGCTGCCTCCTTTCTCCACGCTACTCTCCTCCTCGCCCATGGCGCAGTCCTTGTGCAGACGGTGGGCCAGAAACGTGCAAGTTCTGGCTAACAGAAAACATCACAACCAGAAGCAACCTGAACACTATCGTTTATTAACTGCAATAATTTACCAACACAAGTTGCACAGTTCGCTGCACCTCTCTGACGGAATGGAGCACCTGGCAGCAGCCCCAGCTCTGACAGCAGCGCTAACGCCGAGGGCTCCGGCTCAGCTCGCTCCGAGCAGCTACCAGGTCCAGACGCTCCAGAGACCCGACGCGGCTCTCCCGCACGTGGGTCACTGACATCTGCGGGCAGCTCAGTAAGAATTGATATAATTAAGTTTAATCCACCTTCTCAGGAGATTAAATCTATTCATATCTGGGCCAAACAGGACTTAACATGCCACGTATACGTATCAAGCAGAACTACTGACCTTATCTGCTCACATAACTAGCAGGTAACCGTATGGCAATTCTGCAGCAAAATGAAGTAATCACATCAGAGGAAGATAAAAACCAGCAGCAATCCTGAGGGAAGCATAAGGAAAGACATAGTTATTTTTAATCCTCCTTGCTTGCTTTCCCAACAAAGCAATTCCCAGGAATTGAAATCATCAGACACCACATGACATTAAAGACAGTTCTGTTTTCGGAAGAGTCACCAGGCAAACTTAACTGCATTTTCCCTTTGTATCGTTTTGAGAAATATCACTTGAATAAATTACCTTCCCGACATGGAATAAAATTCCTATATTTGTAATTCCTTTTCCCATTCAATCCTGCCATCTACTGAAAAACGTTTTAAGATCCTTCAGCCTCCTGTACAAATATGCAAACGATGGAAATGTGTCTCATATACTTAGAAAAGCTCCCTTGAATCCTAATTGACATAAATCACAAAACTGAAGCAGAAAATGAAATTCCTCAGCTGCTCAGAGCCCGCTCGGCCCTCCCTGCCCTTCCTGCGACAGCCCCGCTCCGGTGTCGCAGCGGAGGGGTTTTCCTCCAAAGCCCTTGCGGAAGGCAGCAGGTCCGCTCCCTGCTCCCGCACCAGGACAGGGGTGTCCCCGAGGCAGAGGCTCCTGCCGTGCCCGGCTGCGGAGGCTGCTCCGAGCAGCGGCCGCTTTCAGACCCGCTTCCCAAAGCAGCTCCTGCACCGACTCCAGAACAAGCAGTTCCTCAGAACCACACACTCCCTTCCACCCAACACGCTATATAAACCATGCCCTGAAGGTGCTGCTGAAAACCTCAAGGACACAAAAGGTTTACATGGCCAGTCTTGAAAAAAAAACAAACGTCTACTGTGGAACTAGTTCCCGTGCACACGGACCCGCTCCCGGAGCCCCTGCCGCAGAAGAGGACCCGAATCCCCCCGGGCTGCAGGGAAGGTGGGCACGAACACAACTGCCCGGGTGTGCACACTACGACCGCGGTGCACGCACCACCGCCCGGTGCACGCACCACCGCCGCGGCACCCGCACAGCGTGCGGCAGCGCCGCTCTCCTTCAGTGGGACGGGCGCCAGAACACGCGCAGCAAGGACAGCCCTCGAGACCACACAGAACTCTGCCTTATTAAACCTGCAGTAAAACAAAAGCTCACTTTAGCGTACTCATAAACACGACCTTACAGCGCTCTAACTGTAACTGCCTTAAAAATGCTTCCTATTTCTTAGTCAAGCNCACACGGACCCGCTCCCGGAGCCCCTGCCGCAGAAGAGGACCCGAATCCCCCCGGGCTGCAGGGAAGGTGGGCACGAGCACAACTGCCCGGGTGTGCGCACACTACGACCGCGGTGCATGCACAACCGCCCGGTGCACGCACCACCGCCCGCTGCACGCACCACTGCCCGCTGCACGCACAACGTGCGGCAGCGCCGCTCTCCTTCAGCAGGACGGGCGCCACAACATGCGCAGCAAGGACAGCCCTCGAGACCACACAGAACTCTGCCTTATTAAACCTGCAGTAAAACAAAAGCTCACTTTAGCGTACTCATAAACACGACCTTACAGCGCTCTAACTGTAACTGCCTTAAAAATGCTTCCTATTTCTTAGTCAAGCATATTTGTAATGAAAGTTAGCTAAAACACAGGTGTGGAGCAAAATCTGAAGGGGGAAACACCAATAGCTTTTTTCAAAATAGTTTTAATTCTTGCATCCAAGGAAACAAAAACACATCTAGTTTTATATGCATTTAATAGTTTACCAATTGGTACAATAAGATTTTTTTAATATGCAGAAAACATGAATAAATTTTGTTTTACACAGTCTGAGAGCAACAAATCTTACTGTAAAACACAGAGCAGTATTATATACATTCCTTTACTGATTTTTTTTTTTAATTGTGTCAATATCTTCAGTTAACTCCTACAGTCTGGGAACTGTTTTCTCCAATTGCAACCTCTAACATCGTTCTTATGAAAAAGATCCGACGTTTGCCTTCATGCCAATGTCAGGATCAACTTCTAAGACGTGAGGATTTTGCTAACTCATCTTCCGAATGAACCTGGGAAGCCTGAGGAATAGGTAGGACAGGAAAGCAGCTACTTACATGACACAGTGGAAAGATAAAAAGGCCAGTTAAATCCAGTTGTGACTTGCAAATCCAACTCAACCTTTCCCACACCTAATGTTTCTTTTTTTTCTACCATTTTATACATGTATTTTATTTGCTAAAATATTCCTGGTATTGACTGTTTTTTTTTTTTAAATACACTGGACTTTATGCACAGCTGGACAGCAAATAACTCTAAGTGCATTTTCCTCCACTCAACTTAGCATTTTTATATTCAAATCATTAAAAGGATTATCAAGCCACCACTGTCTACAAAAACAAAGTATAATCTTTTTCTTTTAAATAGCTTTCATGCAAGTCAAAAGCTATTTAAGAGTGATATTATCAGGCAGTTCACATAAAAACAGGAGGAGGCAAACAGGAGAAGCAGGGTACTGACAGTATAAGTAGACTGGGCTTGGTGAGTCTATAGCCAAAGCTTTCAAAATACTACAGTGCTCCACAGCCCTTGGACAACTTGCTAGCAACTAGTTTTTTTCTTTTTTTTTTCTTTTTTTTCTCCTTTTTAATTAGTGCCCCGGGCACATCATTGGTCACACCATACACAAAAGCAGGACGGTTTTTTAATCTTCTAAAGTGCAAGATGCTGTAAAAGATCAACTTCCAGATTATGCCTAAACCACAATAAATGTTGCACTTTTTAGAATGCACCTAAGACTTCCTGGGCACGTTACGCTTGCGTGGCACTGGAATGTCTGTCTGGTTTTACACCAAAACATCAACAAAAAACTGTATTGTCTATTAAGTAATGGTTTCTATAGGTTTTTTTTTTTTTTTTTTTAAGCAATGCCAATTTTTTTAAGGAAAGTGACAAAGCAAAAGTGAACCTCTTAAACCCTCCAATAATTTATTTTGTAATCCAAACCAGTAAGATCATTACTGTATTTATCACAGGAAAGGCACAGGATTAGACAGCTGACAGAAAACATTGCAAATAGTGGAGAAGTTCAACAGTATAGGATCAAGGAGCAGCACTGCAGGAAACATCCAACTCCTGTGTTGTGGCTTTTTTTTTTTCTTTTTTTTTCTTAAACAGGGCTTTAACTTTTGATCCATGCAGGACCATCCCTGAGATTATTCACTGCTCGGTAAAGGAGAAGGTTGTAAATTGTAATGGAGAAGTACTCGGCAGGGTGCTTCCTACAAGGAATTAAACTGCTGTTGCGTGACTTGACTGAGCTGTTTGTCCCCGTAAACAGCTGTATGCTAAAGGGAAAAAAAATGCAGCGGACAATCTCCACCTAATAGGTAGGTACCTGTAGCTTCTCATTCACGTCTATGAATTATGTACCCAGTGCGGTTTGCTTTACACGCAGTGTTCCTAGGTCCCATCAGGAATCCGGGTGAAGTACTAGGTTACGATGCAGATGCACTGAGGAATTAAGGTGCACCATTACCCGGAATCCTCAGATAGGACAGAGAGCAGCAAACTGTTCCAGCCCCAACAGCTAGCAAAGCAAAAGACACTTGATCTGTGCATGCTTAACTGCGGAAACACACGCTTCAAACCATACAAGCCACCGGATTTAAGAGCCTAGCCTGAATCTTGCCCTGGCTCCAGAAGCAGCGCGCGAGAGCCCCGTTCCCAGCCCCGGAGCCGGGCCCCACGGAGCGGAGCCTCCTGCGCGCCGGGAACAAACCTGCCCTCCCGCTTCCTGCGGGCGCTCCGGCCCACGCCGTGCTGGCCAAGGAGTCTCGCTTCTAAAAGGGACTGTTTTAAAAGCCATGTATTAAACAAAACAAATAAAATAAAGCACAAATTCACCTGTTAAAAATGTCAGACTGGTACTTCATTATACTGTAAATTTTAAGTGGATTTTTTAAAACACCTGGTTAGTTCAGTAAGTACTGCAACTCTTAATTATCTACAACGGAATTTGTCACAAAGATGCTGATTAAAATATTCACTTATATCTTCATTCACTTCAGGTCAGAATAGGTAGCTTTAGGGATATGCAAATTAAAAACTGTATACACCAAACAATGCAAATACTAATTACCAATTCAAGTTTTGTTTTTCTTTTTTAATGTTTACTTGATAGCATCATTCCCACACAAGGATTGTTCAGGTGTTTTTTAAAAGCTTGTATCAATTGGAATCTGTCATTATAATCTGAAGTACAAGTTTTTAGTACTTTTCCTTAAAGCATTTAAATACTGTATCCCAAGGTATTTCTCAATATGCAAATCAAAGCAAGTTTTTATTCAAGCCACATTACGTCTTCAAGGTATGTATAACCTCATTTTCCAAAGGGTTTCCAAGGAGGCACTAAAATGAAGAAACCTTTGTATAACCCAACCTCCTGCATGTGAATATGAGGGAAATGTACTTTATACTGTTGTGTAATGAGAATTGCACATTTCTAACGAACATTGAAAGCAAACAAGTTGTACCATGGCAGTCATTTGGGAGATTCAGCTCTACTGGAAATCAGGTCACTAAATTCTAGTGGGATGGACAACTCCTCCTGGAAGTTCATCCAGCATAAAAAAAAAAAAAAAAAAAAAAAAAAAAAAAAAAAAAAAAAAAAAAAAAAACCTTGTTTAAACTTAGTTTAACAGCACAGCTTAACCATTGCATGACCAAATAAAAAATAAATACATTTATCACATCAGCTGCTACTAAGATTTGTTGTTGTCTTATTTCAGTTTTACAGTTAGTTATATAAATATACCAACCCTTGTGTGATAGGAGGCCAAAACAAATGTATTCCATTGATTTGGCAAATGTTTCATGACAAATATTCCAAAGTTTAATTAATTTCCGTTAATTATATATAAGGTTCAGAAGATTCTGAATTGCAGCCTTATTATCTAGTATCCTTAGAGAAGATTTATTAAGCACACTTAAGTGATGTTACATAGATACACATTTCTGAAAGAGCCCTACAAAACTTTTCCCAAATGAGGTCACCAATTCAGGCACCAACAGACAGCAGAAAGAAAAACAGGTACAATTATCCGACATAGAACGACACTGTCAACTATTCAGTTAAGTGCCCTATTTCAGTTATCCAACTTCTGCCTTCTTAGGTCTGATGTGACCAATGCCAGCCCATGTTCTTAAACCTATGGTACTTCTAGACAACGTATGTAAATTTACAGTATACAATTTGGATTCACCATGCATGAATACTTTGTGTGTAACATTTAATAAGCTCAATCTACATCCAGAATAATTTACATGAAAGGACAATATTTATTTAAACAGAGCTCAATGGGTAACCATGGTATCTGAGTGCATCCAGAGGAAAAGGGGGTCAAATGTGAATTCAATCAACGGCACTCCCACACTTTTACTGTTTGATCTACACTTCCAGTAACCACATATGGTGCCGTCTTGTGGAAATCTGTGGGGAGAGAAAAGTCGATGTTAAGGAGGATTCCAACAATTTACTGTTTTCCCAATCTCACTGAAAGTGAAACCGGTTCTAAGACTAGACTAAGCTCTGGAAGTCAGTAGTTTTGAAGGCAAATTTTCTAATAGCAACATTTTCTAAAATAGGAAAATATATTATTAGTTCAGTATCTTATCTGGATTTCTTTTCCATCAAAAGTTATAAAAGAGGAGTCTCAAATATCAAATTGATAAGGTCCTTGAACTTTGTATACTTACAGATAACATTGTTTATGTAAACATGAAGGCATTCAAGAATCAGAAATTAAGAAATACAAACTTTTCATCAGGCAGTAGACAATACTGGCCATGAGACAGTATTTCAAACCTTAAACCTGTGTGCGTGTGTGTGTGTGTGTGTCTATATATATATATATATATATATTTTTTTTTACAAGACCCCGTATGAATGTATATATGCAAATCAATTTTGAATTGGATTCATTGACAGTATGGGGAAATTAACCAAGAGGAACTAGAAAGTCTCATGACTTAGAAGAGCTTCAGCAAACCGATCTTTAAACTGAGGCCACCACTTCCAAGAGTCTCATACTAACAGCAGTAGTTGATGTTATTCATGTTCTTTAACCTGGAACTCTTCTTAGTCCTTTATTATTCAACTGGCTTCAATGATTTAAGAGTAAAGTTAATTCAGAAGAATTTGATTAAAGAAAGCCTTAGTAACCCACGTCAGGTGCACTGCTAACTTAGCTTCACTTAAGAGACTACCAGTGGAAAATAAAGAAACAAAGAGGATTCCAAAGTAAAACTAGCGTTATTGAGTGGCAGCTTTTTTGTGTGTTTTTGCTGTCTGGGATTTTGTTTCACTTTGATAGGGCAGAAGGAAACCAACCTCTATCAATATCCAGTAATACTGATGAGAACAGAATTTGCAGTATACATTTTTCTGACTTTTTTGCCCCCCTGCCTTTCTCCTCCCTCTTTCTGTGGGCTGACAAGCATTCCTAATACAACATTCCTCCACATCCCCAAACACTCCATGGTGAAAGACTATAGACCACTCTTGCAGTTAATTTCTTTATCCTCTGTACAACACTGGCAACAGTATTACAAAGTCAAAGCACCTGAGATTCACCCCTATCCTTATTTGAATAAAACACAGATAGTACAGAAACTTACTAGGTTCCCAAATACAAGTATCCAGACTGGTGCTCAGCTTGAGTTGGTGAAGAGGTAGAAAGAAAATGCATCCCTAGTTCTGTTTTGCAGCAAGCGCTGCAGAACAATAATACATACCCAAAGAGGTAACAAAGTGTTCGTGCGCATTGAGGGTTTTCATGCATCGCTTGTTCTTGAAGTCCCACACACGTAGAGTCTTGTCATCAGCACAGCTCAAAATAAACTTTCCCCCAGAATGGAACAGAACGCCACGTACCCAGTTATCATGGCCCACCTTACATACAAAGGGAAAATCAGTGAGGGGAAACATGTTTTAAGGGTTAAATCTTCTACAATTTATAGTAGGGCAGACTGAGTAACAACATTCTCCTTTCTGCAACAATAATATTTGGCTTTCTAAGCCCTATTAAATGCCAAAGTTTATCTTCACTTTCTATTATTATATTCTAACAGCGCTACCAACAGTGCAAGTTCCTGTCCTTGAAGGCACGCAAACAGGCGTCCCCTGTGCTGTGTGCTGCGTTCTGCTCCCCCGCAGCAGCTCTTCTCCAGCCTGAATCCAGGCGGGAACCCCACAGCCCAACAGCAACACCAGCACACTGCATGCACAGGACAACTTTTAAGGCCAAAATCTGAATGTTAGGAGCATCTAGGTTCCACACAAAACAAGTTATTCTTCCCCAAACTACACCACAGTATTCCAGCATCTATCATACACACATTGATATTATGGAGCATTTTCTAGCAACAATGAATGCTGAAACACAGGAGCCATTAGAACTGCCTGATTGTAGTATTTGTCTTATTTCTGCAGCTCTTCAAAATGTGAAAAACATGTAAGAGAGCTCACTCCTTTACACTGGTGTTACATATGCAGCTATAGCCACCGAAAAGGCCCAATAAACTTACAAGGGTCATAAGGCACATGCCAGTGCTAATGTCCCACATCTTAATGGTCTTGTCTCTGGATCCAGACAACAGAAAAGGCCCAGGCTTGCCACTCTTCTTAGTCTACAGAAAAACAGGATTTAAATTATGGCATTTACTGTTTATAAAGGATATAAATGATTTATAACATAATGGTAGATACTGTTCAAGTAGAGTCAGACAACTCAGGACAAAGAACATGAAGTTTAGACATACTTTTTGTGAAGTATGAGCATGCAAAGGTAAGAATTTTTGAAAACTTCCTACTCTGAACCTATTTCTGCTTGTAACCATAAAAAAAAAGTATGAATTAGATATTTAATTCACAGAACTTGAAATATTTCAGTTAGGAAGCTAGTGTAACTTGCTTCTTGTTCAAAGCTAAATCCTGCAATGTGATGTACGGAGTTGATCAGACCAGCAGAGGGCAGCGGAGACACCGCTCCAGATAATTACCATTGCAAGAGGAAGTGAACATGTGGAATTTAATTATTTTTAATTAAAAGGTTGGAAGGATTTTTTCAGTCAAGTTTTGCTTGCATCCCTAAATAACCTGTAAAATCCACCACTTAGCAAGTTACGGATTGTCTTCGGTGAATCTACTTTTCCCCTTTAGTTGACATTCACTTATAACAGGTTTACAGAAAGGTTTTTCTTCTTAAACCTCAGACAGGTCTTTGAAAATACTTTCAGCATAAAACATGATATGACAAAGCAATATTAGCATAGCTAATTGGGTAAAAATGACCCTGCCTATATGAAGTCAATTCTAAGGCCTGGTTTGGACTTCAAACTCAAAGAGGTCATTTGCTTTGAAGTTTAGGTTTTGGACAGAGGTGGGGGGTGAAGAAATGCTCTGTTTTTAATGTTTTTAAATTGATTTTTTTTTTCTATGCACTTTTGGCTTGCCCTTTTTTCTGCTCCCTTTGTCATCCATGAAAAGAAATTTTTGTTGACCCTTATGAGCTTTCCTTAAAGACCTGGTAACAGAACCAGAGAACATTGTACACGATAATACAAATGGGGATTTTAGAGAATGCATTCTCTTGTCATGCACTTGGTACAGAAGAAGTCTGTAATCAAAGCTTAATTCAAGCACAATAACATTCTGTATAACACCCACAGCCTCTCATTTCTACATTTCTGGCTCACTACTAACTCCAACCTTCATCTGCTGTGCACCTTTACCATAATCTTCAAGTTATGTCAAATAACTGCCCCCATCCTTTTTTGAGGAAATATGTGAAAGTGAGCCCATGCTCCTCCTCCTCAGACATAGGGCATCTCTCTAAACTTCACTTCCACCAGTCAGAGCAGGCTGCCACCATTAAACCAGGACAACATGGATCCCGTAAAGCCAAGACACGGGGTTAGGACTACTGCTAACATACCCAGGAGAGCATCATACACGTGGCTCTACCATCTGCCAAGTACTTGGAAAGCAGAGCTTGCTAATTTCAGTACTCTCCAATAAGTTATGTTTGCAGCATAGACTAAATCTGACTGGTGTGTACAGATTTATAAGCATTGGAAACCTTACCTCTGATCCCGTAGCTTCTGATATGGTGGAGTATGAGCTCTCGGGAGCCCAAGAAATGCACTCTACCACGTGCTCATGCTCTCGAAGCTCAGCTTTGCATTCCTTTGTCGCTACCACCCAAACACGCACTGTCTGGTCATTAGAACAGCTGGCAATTAAGGTGCCATCCTGGTTAGGTCGCACCATGCGCACCCATTCTCTGTGTCCCGTAAAAGTCTTCACACAATAACTATTTAAAAGGAGAAATACAGCATGACTCAATTAACACTGCAGTTAAACTACTACATATGTGCCTTTGAAATGTAAGGACACCGGATCTCTTCTTAGACATAAAGATAGGCTATTTTAGAATGGATGTATTGATTCTGGCTCACGATGTACAAGACCATAAAGCCACAATTTCATGGACAGGGAACTCAACGGATAAGGCAAAAAAAAAAAAAAAAAAAAAAANGTTAAAAACAAGCAAACCCTCGATAAGATACAAAACAGTATGTGGGGAGTAGGGTGAAGAAGACAGCTTGCATTAAGTAGGTATTTAAGAACAAGTTGGAATTATAAACAATTCAGTCTTCAACAACAACTCTAAGCAAATCAATGGATCAAAGATACTAATGAAGAATGAAACAAACAATAAGGCAAAAAAATCAAATGTAGCACCTTGACTTGTACCAAGAAAGGTAACATCTCCTCCCTCCTTTCATGTCTCCTTAAACTTGTGGTTAATCACGGCATTTATATTCATACTCAGTCTTGAGTCATGCGCTATACCTTTATAGCTCCCATATAGATAAAGTCAGTTACCTCTAATTAGTGGCTATCAAAGGCGTAAGCTTAATGATTTAGAGCAGAATCCTTCAGGTGTTGATTGGGAAGGCCAGGATATTGCATCTCAATTCTTGAATGTCGGTAAGACATTTTTGTCGTATGTCATTCCACTCCCTATTAAGAAGTGGGCTAGTTTGCTTTCTTTAGATGCTGATGTTTAACTCGGACTGCACTTACCCTGTTTGCACTTCCCACATTTTGATAGTTTTATCCCTTGAAGCAGAAACTATATGATCTCCATTGGGCATGATGGCTACTGAAGAAACATTATGATCATGACCTAAAAACAAAATCAGGTATTTAGTAAATGATACTCTAATACTGTTTTACACAGCAAACATGATATACTATTTATTTTTCCAAGACGACTATCTATAGTGGTAGCCTGTAATGCATATTCTGTAAGATAATCATTACATGTAAACTTGAGGTTTTCTGAAAGAATCATCTACATTTTTAGAATCACATGGCGCCAGTCACTGAGCATCATCTGTGATCATGCAAAAATTTTTTCTAAAGCTGTTGTAAAATCAGCTACTTGCCATTACGCAAGTGACATTTTTACAGTTACGAAAGCTGGCATAGTTTAGAAGACAGAGCTACTACCAGCAGTTGAGGGGGTTAAAGTACATTCTTTAAAGAAAATTCATTTCCAAAATTTTGTAACTAGCAAATAATTAAAAGTTTTCATTTTCCACAACGAAGCATTAGAATCAGCTCTTCTGGAAAATTAATTTATAAATAAGTTTGGTTTTGTTTTGTCTTTTTTTTTTTCTTTTAGGGATGAGGGCAGGGCATTGGTGGTGGTTGTGGTTGTTTTACTTTTTCTCCTATTTTTCCTACATCTTTTGAGTCTAATGCAAAGGGCTTGTTCATTCGATGTCAGAAAAACATGAAGCAGAAGACTGAACACGAATTGCTTCCTCCCTGGCAAGTACATTAGGAAGGCAGAATGGTGTGGAAGAAGGTAATTTAACTTGCTTGAACATTTAATTTTTAGTGCTAAATCCATCTAATCACCATTTCACTTCCAGATCATCATGGAGTACTTTCCAGAGCACCAGGTATAACAGATCTCAGATGCTATTTCACTTTACAGGCACTAAGTATATACTTTCAGACCACTAAAAGCATGAAGATATTCCTCTTTTCTTTAGGGCAATACTCTGGTTTATATCCCCTTTACACACCAGCAGGTTCTACACAACAAACAAACAAAGGAACAACAATAAAAGACAAACACAAAACCCTCTTTATTTAACAGACTGCTAAATCAACCCCCTTTATACCTTACCATGCATAGTTCTGATGCATTCAAAGCCCTGGAAATCCCATAGCTTAATGGTCATATCAGCAGAACAGGAGGCCAACAGTTTGCCAGTGTGGTCAAAGGAAATATCTTGCACAGAGTCTGTATGTCCCTTAAGGGTCCGTTCAAAGTCTCCTGTCTCATAATCCCACACCTGACAAGCAAACAGAAATTCTGTTAACAGCAGCTTATTACTTATTGTTTTCTTCAGTCTTAGATTTGCACTCTACAGGCTAGTCTGGCACCTTATTCAATAATTAAGAGACAAAGAAAGATTGCCCTAGAAAAGCTTTACAACATAGAAAAATAAACATTATATTTTATACGATTGCTACTTACACATTAATTGAATTTGCATATTTTAAACTCCCGTTTCAGCTAACTTAAAACATTATAAATATGGCAGAAAAGTAAGTTTTATTGTATTTTTCAGCTCTTAACACTCCAAACCCTTACAAATAAAGGATACCAATTCAGAGACCACTGGACAGAATGAAAACGACTTTGTGCAGCTTGTTTCTATACACCCCTTTCTATACAGCTCCCCAGTTCCCACAATGCAGCTAGGTTTCAGCAAGGAAAATATTTGCGAGTAATTCCCTTCCTTCCCCTCCACAAGCTTTACTATGGCTCCAGAATTTTTTTCCTGCCCTAGAACCAAACAGCAAATATTCTACCTACTGGAAATATTCAGAACATGCTAGTTTAGAAATGATAAACCAAATCATTTCCAAGAGTTAATATCTGACATGCAGACATTAGCTAGATTACAGAATTTGTCAGAGATTAAACAAACATTTGTCATTAAAAGCTACAAGGTGTGAAGTCTCCATTCTCACCTTCTAATTAAGTCAGTCTTCTATCATTTAACCACAGACAAAAGCTTTTGAAACAGCATGTTCCTATAGATTTTATAGTGGGTGTCTCGCACACAAAACCAGATATTTCATTTTAAAGATGGAAGAAAAAAAAAAAAAGAAATTGATCCCTAAATAGATTTCACTGGCAAAACAAAGCTGACACTATGAGGAACACCACTGAGTGAGAAATGGGGGTACGAAGATCAAGAATAAGGAAATTGAGCCTGTGTTTCCGTAAGAGGCAGCAAAGAATAAACAAAGCTAATTAGGCTCCCCTGTAGCCTCTAACACATGCACATTTGTGCACACACTTTTCTAGTCATTACTGCAGATTACCTTAAGTATTTTCCTCGAGTTAAAAGACAGTAAAATATCTTGAAGCTATTAATTGGACCAACACAAAACTAATATTTGTCTATGGTACAGGGAATCACACTCTAACCTGGAACAACTTGTAATCAATAGTGAGCATGCCCAGTTTCAAATGTTGATGTTACATTTTAAAGTTAGAGGATGTGTAATTTTCTTTAGCAACCACCTACCTTTATTGTGGCATCCTCTGAAGCAGAGACCATAACACTGAAAACTGGATGGAAAATTACTCGAGTGACAGGACTCCTATGTCCGCTCAACGCATACTTCTCTGGAGGGCGGGGAATCCACTCTTTAGGGTCTCGTTTCTGACCGAGAGGTCCACCTGATGTAAATTCTTCCTTAGCTTCATTCAGCTTCGATTCTAATTCCATAACCTAAGTTTATGATTTTTTAAAGAGATTGTTTATTTTTCAGTCTTAAAACAAGGTCCAACTCACCTTCAGTCATTAACAGTCTAAATACCAACAGGCTCCTCAAAAACACAGCAGAGACTGCAAAGATCCCAATCAGTTACTGACATTCAGTAGTACTGTTATTCCTAAAAATTAAAGCTAAATTAATCATAGAACTTTTTCCCTTCCAACTTCCCAAAGCGCACATAGATGTTCGAGCGACAAGTCCAAAAGTTTGTTAGCAATTGACAAACTATTGAGAGGTCTTGCTAACAAAAGAAATCCTATTACTGAAGTCAATTTGTGGATCCCGGAGAAAACATGCACGTTAACCAACAGTAGAAAGACTAAGGGCATAACAAAATCCTAGATATGTTAGCATGTTGTGATTCTTTTTAGTGCTATTAATGTACTGCAGACCTACTGAAGCATTTTAATCAGAGATTTGTATTGTCCGCTTACAGTAGAGTCACTTGCTCCAGGGCACTACAGTTAATGGTTTATTCCCTTTAAAGTAATGGCCAAGTCACTAGCGGAAAACGTTTTTACCTTTTTCTAAACCAGCTAAGCCTTCTGGAGACATCCATTCAACCTTCCTATTCAGAAACTGCCCTAGGGTACCTCTCCCCATCTTCATAAATTGCACAAACAGTCCAGAAGGTCAAGTCAAGAAATGTTTGTAAAAAAGGCTGGGAGGAAGTTATGCCTTTCCTAGTACTGAGGCAGATGGAACAGTTTCTAAAACAAGGATTGTGCCATTTTCTCCTACTCAAGATAGTGAAATTCATCTTTGGGGCATCATTTGCCAAACTCTGCATTTGTCTGACAAAAAAAAAGTAACATTCTATTCAGTGATGAATGTTTTGTATAAATAAATCCATTGGATCTCTCCATTTACCTTCTTTTGTAATCTTATAACTGACGTCCATTTTTTCTCCAGAAGTCCAGCATACTTCTTATCTAACTCTTCATTCTGGAGGAGGATGAGCATTGAAATGAGTAAGTATCAGTTCTGTTATTTATCAGTTTATCAAAAGCAATATAAACCGCTCATCTTAATACATTTTCATAACTACTTCAGGAGCATTTGTAAAATCTTATCTGTAGGAATAATCAATAGAAAAAAGTGGAATTCCTCTTTACAGAGCTATACTGAAATCTTTCAGATTTACTGAAGCCATTTAATTTCTGTCTCCGAAACATGAAGGGAGGCATTTCTCATATTTTCTTGTGAGGAAGTCCCACAGAACTTTTAAAAACCACATTTTCTTATTTCCCTCAGGACCATCTAGCCTATTTAGATCACCTCTTTAAACTCTGATAAGCCTTAATTAGCTTGATGCATAAGGCTGATAAAAGGATGGTATTAGGATTTTCAATTATAAGTATGGTATTCCAATTTATCAGTTCTACTTATATACTAGAAGGAGATGGAAGAAATTAAGACATACCTCAATCAAAGGAAAAAGAACAATTCAAGGCTTTATTAGAGAATAGGCAAGGATTTATCAAAAGTCAGCACACAGAAGATTACTGCTAAATGCAGATCTCTCCAAGGAAACTTAAATTTAAGGAAATGCTCACCTCTAATGCTAGTAAATGACAAGTTTAAGAAACAAGAATCAACCATTACAAAAGCAAATCACTGCAATTAAGTTGCAATAAATAATTGGCTCCGGTTGATGCATCTATATACCAGACAAAATAGAGTTCTTTACCAAAGCTGACAAGCTCGTATTTGGTCTTGCTCTTATATTATACTATTAGCCAACATTTTCACACAATGATGTAAACATTGACCCAATTCTAACACAAAATAGACTACGGCGATTTGCTCTGTATTATAAAGAAAAAGAAAAGCACAATGCTATTTTGTCTTCATGTTTCTTAAACATTACCGTGAGAAGTCAGGCTCCAAAGCTGCATAGTCTTACATCATTTCAAATCAAGTTACAAAAGAAGTCTTCAGTTTTCTGGTTTTGTATAGCAAAAAGTTTTTGCTTTTATGTAAACTTCCATAATAAGAATAAGCACAGTTAAGCAACTGACATAGGAGTGAAGGGACAGCGGGGAGAGGAGGAGACACAGACATGGCAGCAGGAAACAGAAATCCCATGCTCTGCAATTAAACACACTCCTGTGAACAAGTGTGTTATCTTTTGCTAGCAAATACCTGCTGGCTTTGTTTTCCAGCACCCTGCATCTTGGAGAATCTAGCTCTCCAAGATTTAGATCCTTACAATGCCACTAGAAAAAAAACACTCATTGTGTAGGTGAGTGGCAGTCGGACAGGAAAAATAAAGGTAAAAAACATACCTAGATGATGACTAGAAACTAGGCGTTTTGCTCATAAATCTTCAAGTCAACCAATGGTTATTTCTGAACTGTACGCTAAGACAACAAACTGCACGAGCTCATCATCTCCAGATCTCACTGTGTATGATTGAATGGCTAACTTGTAAGGATATATTCAGAATGAAAGTGTCATCAAATGCTAAATTCTTTATTTCCCATATAGATGGAGAACTTTGGTTTTGACTCACCACATCTAATTCGGCTTCCTTTTTAAAAACTGAATATGCCTCTTCATAGCCGTTAGAACGAAGGTAATCTGCTATTGCTCGATTTCTAAAAATAAAACAAAACCCAGGATCTTTAGCCACAGTTCTGAATAAAAGTAGGTCAGAAAGTCATTTATTCACGGCATTCAAGATAAAATTAATATCTTAGCCCAAGTGAAAACAACCACAGCAGAACCTCTGCAGGGATAAAAAGTTACTTTTAGCTCCAAACTGAGACGTATTTCATTCACAGAGCTACGCTGCTTCTGGAGTGAGAGCAGGTGGTTTCAGGCTGGGCAGCAGGAGCCGAGCCACGTCCCGCGAGTTCCCCACAGCCCCAGCACACTCTCCCCGAGCACCTCGCCTTGAGGTCCACACACCGGCTTCTCATTAAGCCCCATTAACACACTTGTGAGTTACTGCACACTCAAATCCTTTCCTCGAAACAGCTGAATATGCAGAGCAAACCTGCTGCAGCACCAATACAGAAAAGCAAATATCCAAATATAAAATACCTACAATTAAAGAGGCACAAATAAAAAAAGTATATCCACTAAGAAAGCATCACTTCTGGCAATTCTTCAACAAGAAAACCTTCATGGTAGGAGTATAACACATGGTAGGAGTTAACACTTTATATGTGGAACCAGTCCATTCTTTAACACAGGAGATGGGCTAAGTTAGAGAAATCAGCTCAGGATGAGCTCCTATCAGCACATGCCACCGAGAGGGCTGCAGCAGGATGAGATGGCACTGGGGTTTACAGAATCGAGCAGAATGTGCCTATACTATGATGTTCTACATGTTCATGAAAGTTCTTAATCACACAACAAATTGGAACTTGGAGTTATAGCAAATTGAAATGGGGACATCTGAGCTAAATTTACAACATTGGTGTGCCAGCCCAATACTTCTTCCATTTCCTTGTGCCTTGAAGACATTGCATGATTTCACAGTTGCTGTATTTCCACACAAGCATTTGGAAGATCTCAGATATGTGACCGACCTTCCTTCTAGTTGCTCCTGATTCAGGTTTCCCCATTCTTGAAAATTCCTCAGTTGGGGGGAATTGGACTTTCCTCTTAATGCCTCCTTACTAAATATTACACATATCCAATCTCTGGGACACTCAATTCTAAATCTGTCACTGCATGTGAGTAGAAATTTCAAGTTTCTCTTCATGAACAGTATTTGCTAGAACAAAGCATTGCCTCTTCTCAGTCTTCTAAGTAAATCCCAAGTCACTCTTCACTTCCTACTTCCAGTCATAACAGTTCATTATTTCCACCACTCCATTAACTTATTTACTCTTTAAAGCTTTTGCCAAGAAGTTGTTCAGAGAGTTGCCAAAAAAGCATAGTCATCAATATGTTTAAACCCTGGACATGGTACTCTCTATGCTGTATAAATTAAAATTTAAAGAAAAGTTGCACAGTACTTAAATGCAAGTATTTTACGTCTTAAAATACACCAAACTAAAAAATAAACTGCAATGCAGCACATTCTGATCACACACTTCTGAAAACAAAATTGTTATAATTTACACAAAAGAAAGTATCCATTAATCAGTTTGGGCTAAATATAGCTGTTTATTTTAACCCTTTGGAACTTTTGGTGACTGAAACTGAAGCAAAATATATGAAAATAAATCAGAATGAAAATTCACGACCCATCTTGGATACACTTTCTAACTTCAAAAGGTAGCTTTCTTATACCTTAACACTTGATTTGAAACAACTAAGACTACATGGTTTTCTTCTATTCTTTGCTTCATACAATGGTTTAAGCCTATTTTCATTAAGGGATCATGAACAGAAAGCATGTTAAAGATCTGTGTGATATTCACTTTGCACATAACCAAACTCTTCTTACCAGCCCATAAGGAAACAGAAGTTTTGAAATTAAATTTTGGTTCATTCCTGCCTATATAAATATTTACAATGAACAGAATACTGAAGTGCAGTGCTAATACTTTCTCCTCTAGTCTTCTAGGTCCATCATTTCACACTTCCATTAACTCCAGAGTTTATATCAGAAACAACAGTTTAGAAAGGAAAACCACAATGCACAGTATTCAGGTAGGATGTGAACATGACTACTCTGTAAAATCTAATTTATTAATTTACAAAAACAAAGAAGCCATTCCTTACAGCTCATCTCGTTGCCTTTGTGACAGCACCATTGTGGCTGTGAAGTTGGGTTAGCACAGTTCAGCAGCGGCTGCCTCCTCAAGATCCGAAGTCTTAGGAAGCCTGGATCCACAATTCAGTCTGCCACAGAGTGGCTTAAAGGAAAAGTGTTTCTCCAGATGTGAAATCCACTAGGAAACTGCGAGACATTCAACAAGGAAGATTCATTCCATCTACAAGAAAGAAAAAGAAACTGTTAATTTTCTTTAAATGAGCATTCCCAGTCCTCCTGGTCTGAGGCAAATTCAGATCAGAACAAACTCTAGACAGAACAAACCCAGTACAGCTGTAAACATTCCCTTGTGCTGCAAGGGCACAATCCACAACAGCAACAGCCAGTCTGGACTGAGCAGCCTGGAAAGGCTTAAACATTTCTAATCCTCCCTCTCCCCTACCATTTCTCCTTCAAGAATCAGGGAGTTGAAGGGGATCTCTTCAGTCACAGCTCTGTCCTGTTTCTTGGGTCACTGTATCATCATTCCTTTTGATAGGGAAAAAAAGAAAAAGCCTACTTTAAACAGTCTACATTTTACACTCACTACTCCTATCATAAAGCTATCCCCTAAAATCCTCTATCCTTATATCAGATTTTATCTTTTGCAAACCTGTCTCCTCAAACTAAGAGTAGCAAGGTTCATTTAAGTTCAGCTGCCAAATACACTAGAGATCAGCTAGCATTTTCCTGCATCCCTCAAATTTAAGCAAAGAAAAAAACAGTGTTCCCAAAAGAGACTGCATAAGATGCTATGACACACAGAGGCCATGGCTAATGGCATAAAGACACACTCAATTCAACATGAACTTATCTGCGGCACTATGCCTAGTTGTCGTCTCAGCTTTACCCAAATGGTGTCTTTGAAGACTACAGGTATAATACAGCTCATGTTGTTAGATACTTATACTTGACAAATTCTTTCCACCTACTAACAAAATCTGAAAAGTGGCAAAGAATAGGATTCTAAAAGACAGTACTCCTCTTCTTAGTCATGTGTTAACCCTGTTTACATGCAGTTAAATCTAGCCTGTATTTGAGGCACAGCAAAAATGTAAACAAGTACTAATCAGCTCAGCAAAGCTCCCTGGTGAAGGGCTGAGGAGTGTGTTCAGACAGTGACTCCCTCTGACAACGTAAGCCAGTTCTGATTATTTCTGAAATCTGATGTGCTCAAGATAGGGTACAGGTCAGTCAGAAATTCTGCCTTTCACAAGCGTACAATGCCATAGGCGGACTTCAGTATTCTCACTGTACAAACTACTTCTATTGGTTAGTTTTAATCAAGGAATCGCCAACAAACAATTTTAGCAACTCTGCAGGTATTCTTGTGCGAGCAGCATGATTAAGAAAAAATGCCAAAGCCAGCACTTCACCTGTGCTGGCTGACTCCACGACACATCGCTTGAGCCTTTAAACAAGTCTGAGCAATTGGCTTTTAGCAACAAGGTAGAGAGAACATGAAATACACAAGTTGCAGCAAGTTAAAAAAAAAAAAAAAAAAAAAAAAAGAAAGAAAGAAAAAAAAGAAAAAAGGAAAAAAAGAGAAAATCCAAAACCTGTTTCAGGAAACGCTATCCCTTTCCTGCTGCTTCTCCACTAGACACAACATTTACAATAGCAGGTGGGTAGCAATTTTGGTAAGAGGCCTGTTTTGTACAGTCTTTCTTCATGAAAAGAAATAAAATATTAAGCTTTCATTGGACATAGGAAATCAAAGGGTTGCTTTCTAAACCTATGTAGTATTTATCTAGGCTTTGTTTTCTGCTTCAAAACAAGCTTAAGTTGCAAGTTACTATACTTCTCTCCTGTGCTGCACTTTCTATGTCAGATGCCGCAATATTGCGTTGTGAGCTGCTTAAGGCACAAGCACTCTGAACAGGCAAGGCATTCACCTGACCTCCTCCCTAGCAATTTCAGAAACAAACCATTGAAAACTGATAGGACTGCCCTGTGCTCACAGCGAGCGGATGCAAACGCTTCACTTAAGCCTGTCCCACACCTAGCTTCCTGACAGGCAGGGACAAATGGCTTTCAGTAACTGCAGGTTTTTGAGTACAAGATAGAAATGCTGCATACAAATTAATGGAAATTTAGTTAATACAAAAAAAAAGTCGTACTAAAATGATCAGAAGAAGTGCCCTCTAGAGGGCAATACTGCTATAAAATTAAGTACTGAAAGAAAACCCAGAGGTTTATAATGGCTGAATCTCTGCACTTCAGTTTGAACATTGCGTTTTCATTAATAATGAACATTGAGAATTATAAAATAATAAGGTACTTCTATCACGTTTCAACCCTTACAGGCTGATGACCATAAGAATACTGCTAAAGTTCTCCCTCCCCGCATTTGTCTCATCCTTCAGTGCTGAATGACACAAAACCACTAAAGTCTCAGTACATGCTGGCTGCCCCATGCTGCTGTAGTTATTCCTACACAAGAACTCCAGCGCTTGTACACTAGAGGAAAACTACCACTGGCACACGTTTCGTTGCCAATAAACCAGTAACAGTGAATTTAGGTTAGGGGACTCATAAGGTTTTAGTTTTGCTATGAAATACTCATAGGCCATTATCTACACCCCTTTAACTATTAGAATTAAGATTATTAAAGAAGATAAGGGAGAGGCCTTTTAATAATGCAAAAGAAATCGCTTTTTATTCACTACTGATAAATACAAATGCTGAACTCTAGAAACTCAGCTGGTTAATTTATATTTAAACAACAGTTAACTACTTGTATTAACCTCCTTGCTGTTTGTCACTTGAACAACACTAACACCCTAAACATTACTGAAAAGAAAATTACATGGCAGTTAAGTCAATAAATATACTACCATATACTATAACATGCAAAATCCTTCCAAAAAAATAAATTTCCAAATGCAATATTCTATGAAATATGGTAACATATCCTAGTCACAAGTTTGCTAAATGAACAGTCAAATGTAAAATTACAGATTGCTGACGTCAAAGCGAACTTCATTATCAGCCTGGGGCAAGCATTTGAAGATCTCATTAGCTCCACCCACCATGGCTTTTCTCCCTCCACAAATAGCATTTGTTAGATTTAAATCTTGCAAGATGTCTTGAACATAACATTAACTCATTTTTTTCAGCTGAAGTTGAACCATAGCACTTCCCTAAAAATGTATGAGGGCTTGGGTGATAATGAATTCAAAACTGGAAGTCCTAAAAATATGATGCATATTCAGAAAGCAATGAAACCGCAAAGTTTGTTGTTTTTTAATTTTCTTTAAGGCCAAGCTTGCACAGAAAGCAACCTTTAACAAAGAAAGCACTTAATATTCAGCTCACCTGTTGGCCAAGAGGCAATGACCTCTTCTTGCCTTGCTTCTCACCTACTTTTGCACTGTTGACCACATACAGAGGTGAAAGTGACCCAGAGATTAAGGGGGCCGTCTTGCTGTACTGCAGTGGGTACACATGCATTAACAAGGCAGAGTGCAACCCACTCTTGATCAGATGCAGTCTATCTAGGCCCAGCCAAGAACTGGCCCTCCTAAATACTTATCATACATTATCCACCATCTTCCAATACTAATCTCACATAGCCTACAAAAATCTAACCCCTCTATGACATTAGAATATGCCCAACAGTCATTCACGCAAAGCAAATACTGAGTGCTCCACGACGACACTGCTTTGTAGCAGTCCCACGTTGCAGACTTGTAAAAACAGCCCAGCCATCTAGCATGTGTCACAAGCACACACAGAGACACCATTTAAGCAAGGGGTCATACTCGATTTGTCTAGAAGTTACTACCTTGGTGAAATGAGTTTTAATTGCCTTTGTTTAAGAAAATAGACACAGTATTGTGCATGTGCACTGACCTTTGGGAAGTGATGGCTTTATAACACATGAAACCTCAGTGGAGCAAGACTAACCAGTCCTCCTCCACTGCCTACCAAGGCTCAGAGTCACCAGCATTACAGGTACACTCCTCCCCACACAACCTTAGTGATGAGAGGAATCAAATATGCTGAATAAAGGGAACCCTTAGAGGGGGAAAAAAAGTTCATTATGTCTCACCCAATAGTCAGGTTTATTATCAACAGCTTGTTGTAGATAATGTGGAGTGACATAGGTCTTAGGACCTATTTCATACCATACTGATAATGCATACATACACAAAAGCATTGAGGCAAACCTCTGCAGGCACAAACTCGCAAGAGAAGTGGGCTACAAGTGTTTACAGCAAGATCAATTGATTTTATAAGCCTTTCAACTCCGGAGCTAGGTGTGGATAAGTGCTAGCACTGGAAAAGGTATGATACATCCAAAGTTTGCCTTTATTCCTGCTAGGAGTAGAGTATCTGCTTAGTTTTCTAGAATGTACAGGTACCTGTTGGGAAAAGAAATATACACAGTCTGCTGCAAACGAAGGAGGCTACTTCATCAAACTTTGCAACACAAACCAAGCACTAACTATATGCAATATCCTGCTTGGATCTATTAAGAGCATCATATCCTCAGCAAAAAACTCCATCTCATCTCAATTGATAACTTTTCTACTTTGCTAAACATTAGGCTTTTTTACTAAAGAAAAACTTGCAAAAATGTCTGAGCAATAAAATTCTGGAAGAGAATCAGCATCTTAGTGTTTTTGTCCTTTAAACTGCACTGCGGGAATCTCACCACAGAAAGAAACTACACTCACTGCTTACCCATCACCAACATAAAACCACTAAGCTGAGTAACACCCCTGCTAATGTTGCTACTAAGAGGGAGTTTGACATTAAGTTCTTAAGTTCTTATGAAGTCCTCCAAATTCAATCATTATGATAAATATACCCTGAGATATCAAACTGTGCAACCGCAATCTTACCATCTTCCTCAGTATATTCTTTAGTAGCAAAACCAGGTCAGAATTGTCCATGGTCTGTCCTTTGCTCCAATCAAATGTGTCAAAAATACTGCTTATATGTCAAAACTCTAAATAAATCATGAAATGGATTAATTCATTAACAATACTCACTTCTGCTCTTCAAAAGAGCAAGTAAAGTAAAAAGTATTCCCAACTGAGATAACTTCTGTCTACATCACAACTTAACAAGTTATAGCAATTACAATTCTTATTAAGAATATACAAAACAGTCAACAAAACACATGAATAGCAATTTACTACTGTTGTCAAACCCATCTTTCACTCGTGGCACATACTTGTTTTGTTATGATCAGCTGAGCACACTTCAGTAGCACGGTGGAGGTCCCATTTTCCATGTGTGCATCAAGATCTCCTTTCACTCTGAGTGAAAATGCTACACAGTAAAACCAACTGTATTCATGCCTTGATGGGTGGCAGGGTTAAGACTGACATGGGAATAGTAAGTTTTAAGAAAATCTAGACAAAAATCATAGGGATATATATGCAGTCATACAGAAGAAAAGCTATTCTGAGCTCATATGGAATCTAATAAGATTTTTTTTTAAATCACCTCAGTAAAACTGCAGAGAAGCATATAGAGATAGACCTACTATAGTCAGGCCTTTAGAAGCATTAGAATTTTAGGATTGTTTCACAGCCTAAGTTACTCTGATTGCTTAAGGTAGAGTTCCCTTACGAGCATCTCAGTGCAAGTCAGTCTTGCCCATCAGAACTCTAGTCTTGGTCTCTTTACCATGCTAGTCATTTAAGTCCTCAAGCCTACAGAAACGTTGCTAACTAATGGCTATATAGTCAGTCAATACATTCCTAAGCCCCTTTCCCATCTCCTGTAAGTATCAAAGCATATCCATCCCAGCATTTAAATTTTTATGAGCTAAACCAAGAAAGTCGGTCTCCTTTCCAGCTCCTAGTATCCTCAGTTCACACCATCACAGGAACACTCAGTTAAACCAAGAGGTTCTTAGAATGGATCCAAATCATCCCGAGTTCACTCTGCTGATGTTTAGAAAGCCCAGACAACCTAGCAACTGTTGCTGACCAACCTGTTATTGAAGATTTTGGAATACGTGCCCACAGCTCCTGCAGGAACTTAAGAATAAATAATATTTCTGCAGTTCGAGTGACTGGTGCTTAGGTTCCATAACCTCACCCACAAAAACTGCACACATAAATATGTAACTGCAGTTCACTATATCTGAAATTAGTTATCAGAAGAAATGGCATGAGTTATACAGCAAATGTGCTCATAAGAACGTGTCTATGGAATACCAATATTCCACGGTATTCAAATATCGTACACAGAAAGACAGCAGTAAAACCAATCCATAAACCCATTTACCATTTTTTGTTGTTGTTTTGAATTAGTACTTCAACAAAAAGTTATTTCTGATAACATTTTAGAACAAAGTTTTCTTGAAGAAGGATACACAATCTGAAGTTATATTCTCAGAGTTACCGGCTTTGGAGTGCTTAATGTTAGGTGTGCCTAAAATGCTCTGAAAGTAGAAAAGCAGCAATTATTATAACCTTAGTTCTTCAGATAGTCAGTTGCACCTTGTGGTCATGGTGGTCACATGTAACAATACATGTGAAATCATTTACATTATGAAATCATTCACAGAATTCTAAATTGCTCCCATTCAACATGAAGTTTAAATCTTAATATGTAGTCACTTAAAGCTCCAACCTGTGTGAAATCTAAAACAGTCCAGAATGTCCACCTACATGTTACCAATTTTCAAGTTGATCCTTTAACATATTCTACAATTCTGTGTGGCTTACACACCATGCATTTTTCCCCCATTTGTGAGTGCATGTGAAAGTATAGCTTGTCTGGTCAGCTTCCTCTCTTCAGACAACTTCTCAATCCCAGTGAGAGTCGCTTAAGAAGTGGTGACAGACACCAGACCTATCAAAGGGCTAATTAAATTGATATATTCAAAACTGAATTCCATACTACACTAAAGGTGAGACTGTCCATCTATGCATTAATAAGCAGGAAGCTATTGTTATACTGACACTCGTTACATAGCTAGCACATTAAGTTTTCACAGGATTCTTAAATAGTGCATCTTGTTTCATAATATATTAACAAGAGGTCTCACAGACAAATTATAGTCCTTTTTGGTTGAACTAAGCTAAGTGTGCTTGTATATCTTTATAACTCTAAATTTTTATAGGCAGTACATAAAATCTAAAGTGAGTAAAAAGCTGCTTTACCAAACTCCTGCCACAAAATAAGGAATTCCTGAGAGAATACTCTAGAAAGACTGGACAAATGCTGCCATTTCAACATGGAGCTAATTAAAAATGCAACAATCATACTTCTTGTACACAACCTACAAAGGTTTCTTAAAGGTCTGTCATGAAAAAACAGTCCTTTCCCCTCACCTGTAGTCATACACAGAGCCCAATACTCAGAGAAGAGCCACGCAGCACTCGTAACTCCGAGTGTGGCATGGGCACAGGCCACGCACCGCATCTAGAGTTGTCAGAATTAATCAGCTGCTAAGCCTGCAAGACAAAAGAGCCACTCATAAATGAGTTGGACAAATCTTTCCACTTTTCAACTTATAGCCAAAACACAGTACATCAGCTGGTGGAAGAATTACACAAAAAGTGAGCTCCAGCAAAGACCTATTTTGAAAAAAAAAAAAAAAAAAAAAAAGGTCTGAAATACAACTCTGAACTGTATTATTGGTTTGAATATTTAATAAGTCAGTGTTATTCTGCAATTAAATGAAGTCTTAAAATGCTTAAGGTTTTGACTGGAAATATTTTGCCATATAGCTGTGCAACAGTATACCAAATATACCGCTAGATACAACATTGCATGTCTTGCACAGCATCTTCAGGAATAGTTTTTGCAGCAAGTCTGTTCATTTGGGTTTGCTTGTTTGTTTTTTTGAACAGAGGCACACGCGATGTCACAACTTTAGCTCTACCCTGCCTGCTGAAGATGAATATTAAGGTTAGAGCTCCTCTGTTAGGCTTTCCCCAGATTTGTAGTTTATGTTTGCTGTCTACAAACCTAGTTGTGCTAGAACCATAAACTTCTACCATTACTGATTTAAGAGACACCATCTGTTTCAAAATATATACATTACAGTTAATGACATCATCCTCTTAACAGAATGTAAAGAGGTCAGAATCTATATAAACAAAACTGTTCATCACTTGTTTTTCTTTACCCCCAAAAAACAGGTAAACCACGGAAAAAAAAGACAGTATCACTCCTTTAAGGAAGAAATCATTATTTATCCACAGTAAATAATGCAAATGCTTCTTACTGGTTTTCTCTACCCTTAAAAAAAGATATATTTAACAACTCTGGTATAGAAATAAGCTATATCCAAACAGAGAAACAAGTGGAGGGAGAAAAACAAAAAAAAAAAACAACAACAAAAAAAGAAAATAAAGGATATGCCTAGTTAAGCCGAGAGCCCTTTGACATGTGTGGCACAATAGGAAAACTCGGCAGTGATAGTAGAGTGAATGTGTAAATAATCTCAGTTGTGAAGGTACTCTGCTATGCCATAAAAAACTAAACTAGTACCCTGCCATGCCATAAAAATCTGGTACCTTTAACCCTACCTCAGAAGAAGTGAACCAGCTGACTCACCAACAAGCACTGCAGAAATGAAAGGTGTACAGAAAAAGCTTATGAACTCACTAAACAAGGACCTACTCAACAACAGTTTTGAGAAAATTACAGGACAGGCATTTGCTGCACCACCATCTATAAATCTCAAGCATGATAGATTTCCCATAACTGGAAAAAACTTCCAAGAATACAGCAGTCATTAACTGGGAAAAAATACCAGGTAACTCTTCTAGACACAGTAGAATCTTAATGCAGAGATTCACCTATCTTATTTAATCACTATCTTTACCAAAATAAAGTCCATAAATAGCCAGCTCACACAGTTGGCTCTTTCAAAAGTTGTACTTTTACGGAAGAAACAGTTAAAATACTTCTAAAACTATCAGCTCACAAATACTTTGAATTCACATGTTTTTCTTTTTTTCCCCTTGTAGGTAGGCATGCCCTTAGTGCACTTGATACCGTTTGGTATAACATTGCTGTGCACACGATTGGCTTTGAATAGGGTTGTAGGTTCATAGTAGTGATGCAATGGATCAGGGCTAGATATAAATACAGAATAAATATGCTTATTTTATAAGTAGCACAGAAATTTAACACTTTTCTTTGAAATTTCCTCAACAGTACATGCCAGCATCAAATGTTATATTAAATGGCTTCCATGACAGTAAGCTTAAGAGCAAAACAGCATAAAGTCACACCTACCTAATTCCCTGAGGAGAGAGCATATTTTTTTTTTAAAAAAAGATGCTAATTTAGAGAGGCATTAATAGTCAAGACAGAGTTCTGCCTCAATCTATATTAGAAACAAAAGGCCCTTCCCTAAAAACTAAGTTATCTATACCTTTGTTTGGACTCACTTGCAGTGTCTAGATCTAGTTTCAACTTGCTAATTGCCAAATTATTCATCCTCCCCTGAAAACCTAACTTGCAGGCTAAAATGTCTTATTCCAATGGACAGCTGAAATGATTTGCCTAGCATCTGGTAAAAGATAAGGTTCTTGCAAATGCTTCTGAAAGGTAATATTCATCAGCAGGTCTCAAAGCATAGTACAAATGATAATTTTTTGTGTTTTGTAGTTATTTTAAAATAGACATTTAACTCAATCTTATCTAGGGGCACCAAGTGAGGTTGACATAATACAGAGACAATCCAAATCCAACCACCGCATTTTCAACAGTGGCACAAAGCTTGTATGCAGGAGATGACTGCACTGGCACTCTGCTAGTAACTCAAGTAAGGATTCTAAAGTAATTTTATCTACTTGAAAACCAGTTTTAAATGGGTCAGAAATATTTGTTAGTACAAATGCCTACTTCTAAACCTTATAGTGAGGTGTAAATTAGCCTGTTAAGCAAATCACAAGACTAAACACTGGTCATTAATAACCTAGGGACCCCATTCCCCTTGTGCTGAGCAGAAAGTACCCCTGAAACAGCTACTGAACCTAAGCAAAGTTTATTCCACTGACTAAAAATTTTTAGGAGATAGCCTGATCTGTCAATGACATAAAAATTTCTTTAAAATGGAGATCAATTATATCTTTATTAATAGGTCTTCATTTACAGACAGTACATAACTTATTACCTCTCTACAATAAATCTGACAGAAGAAACCCAGAACCACTTTAGATCAATGCACAGACTTCAGAAATATCTTCAACCATCATCACAAATTACAAATGTTATAGATTGACAAAAAATAAAATCCACATACCTACACAGAATCCAAATTTATTATTTATTACTAATAATTACTGTTTTTTGTCACCTTGATTTTATACAGCTAGGCTTGGGCTGTTCTCACTTTCAGACTGACAGATACTTCAGTGTTCACCGCAGAAATTTCAGCAGTCCTCCCACTGTCCTGGCCTTCAGTTTAGGAAACCAGCCTGAAGTTTACAAAAGTATTAAAAAACTGACTGAAACAGAACTATTCCAAAACCGTTGCCCTTCACACTGCAGTAACTCAAACCACTCTAGCTCATGACTACTCTTAAGCAGCTATGAAGAGTTGTAAATAACCTTGGTAATAAATACCACGTACTTCAGGGCTATAGAGAAGCACAGGCTTCCTAGACAGCGTTTGCTCAAGATATTTTATAAGGGATTCTCCCCATGTATCATGAAAACCTTAAAATGAGCCTCAATGGAGAATTTTGAAGAGGTCTTGAAGAGAGACAAGGTTTGAGCGTTGAGCAAGACGGTCAACAGATGCTAATTCAAGAACTGTCTCATTTCTAATAAGCTGGATGGATGAAAAGTGGAGGGCAGAACAAGAACAGAAACTGAGCACTTAAAGACAGGTAAAGCATGGAAAACAATATAAAAGGAAGTGTCATGTGCAACATACATAAGACAGAGTCCTAAAGGTAAGTATTAGCACCTTTTTCTGGAGCACAGAAACTTAACAAGTCTCTCCTGCCCAAGCAGGTGACTACCAGCATTTCAGGGCAAAAAAATGTTAGTTCTACAAAGGTATTTTATTGGATGCCTTGTTGTTCTTACCTGGTATGCCTTTTAGTGAATATATACACCAGACAGTACAACTTCTGCTACTCCAGTAAATAAGTTACATCTCCTTATCAAAAACAAACAAACACACACAACCAAAAAAAGCCCACTATCTTTAATCGAATATGGGGCAAATTAAAAACAGAAACAGCCTAATCTATGTGCAACTACCATCAAGATCCAGACTCAAAAAAAAAAAAAAAAAAAACACAACCCAACAACAACAAAAAACCCATAACCTCACTCAATCTCCCCCTGCTTCAGAATTGTTCACGTTCAGTGTCATACTCGCTCTGAGCAATCCTGACTACAGGTGGGACTACCATTAACCACTGCTAGAATTGGAGAGTACTTCTAAAATTGGTCTTTCCTAGGCGCTTCATTTGATCCCTATTGTATTCCCCAAATCCTTTGTTCTAATGCCTTTCCTGTACAACTTTAAGCCTAAACATTACCATTACCCCCACGATGCAGTGGTAACTGAGTGATATTTAAAGATTCTTACAGAGCCTACCTTTCAAAGTGGCCTCCAAAATCACAAGGTGTTATTTTATTCGAACTCAAGACATCAGGAAGGGTAAGGTAATTAAATCTATGCACTCATAGGAGCTTTCTATGGCGGACTGTAGAAAGCAGGCATTATTATTATTATTATTTTGCATCCACCAATAACCCAGTTTAATCAAGAAGTTATATGAAGAAATAATAGAGCATCTACACACAATGAAAGACTTCACTACATTTTCACATAATCCGGTATGTAAAATCCTTTGTAAATAAAAAAAAAAAAAAAAAAANCCTAAAATGTAAATTTAAAAAAAAAAATCAACAAGTGAGTACCTAAGTCAATATATTGAAATAGACAATCACAAGGAAAAAGAAGGATGCTTTCCGACAGTGACTGGCCACTTTGCACTGTCAGACAAATCAAGATCCACCCTGCAGAAAAATACGCTTCCAAACAAAATGCTAGATTTGTTTCATTTCAGAAGGCTCCTGCACCATTAGATTCTTCCCTAAAGAAGAGACTTCATTGTTGCAGCAATTAGTATTCCTCCACCCCAGCAAAACGCAAGCAACGGAGAGGGGAGAAAAAAAAAAAAAAAAAAGGGTAATCTAGCCATTTCGCAGCTTTGCCTCCTTACTCCACCCAGTCTCTTCTCCGCTCAATGGCTGCACACAGCATCCATAAACACGGTCAAATCAAAAGAGAGATCAAATCAAAAATCAGATCCCCGAAAACAAGCTAGAAATTTGCAGCAAATCCTTCTGTTTAGGCATATTTTCTTTGTTTAGATCCACTAACACAATTTTCTTTTTCCCATAAATGATTCTAAGGGCAAACAGCATTCTGGAAGGAGACCCTCCCTCTTCCCAACGGCAGCCGAATGCTGCACAATCATTTATTAAACGATCATTACTGAAAGCAGCTTCTTTACCACCCCCCGCCCAATCCATATAAACAATAATGTCATAAGAATAAATACTCGAAGAAAATAAATAAATAAAACTCATATGAATACATAATCTAATGATGTCGATATGCCCAAACACTTATTAACAGTAAGGGAGCGTTTATGGAGGATTTTTAATGTGTCTCCTGCAACCCGCCACCACCCCCGGTTAGGTAATTCATTACGAATCGCCTTGACCTGCGACAGCCGAGCCCTGCGCTGCAGCAGCAGCAGAGGAACCGCACCAGGACTACGGCGAAGAAAGGGGACATGTCACGTTGTGCTGGGCACGGAAGGTCACACCGCGCTACACCCACCCCAGCCGCGACAACAAGGGAGGCCGGCAGCGCCAGGGCCGAAGTTCGCGCGGAGGCTCCGCTGCCGCCGCCCAGGCGCCCCGGGCAGCGCGGGGGGCATCACCGGGGCCACCGGGGGCCTTTTCGGGAGCGCCCCGGCACGGAGGGCTCGAGGCCCCGGTATCGCAGCAGCGCCGGGCCGGCCCCGCCGCCCCCCGGCCCGGAGCAAG
>VWPW01016911.1:44815-66242 GCA_013389825.1 Crypturellus undulatus
CCCTGCCGGCCGGCCGGCCTTCCCGGCGTGCCCCGCGCCGGACCGGACCGGACCGGACCGGACCGAATCGGACCGGACCGGACCGGACTGGACCAAGCCGAAGCGGACCGAGCCGGCTGGGCGCGGTGGCGCGCTCGCCTCGCGGCCCCTCATGAGGCAGCGCCGCCTCCTCCCTCACGCCTCGCTGGCGTCGGGGCGGCGCGTGAGGGCGGGAGACGCCGAAGCGGCCGCCGAGGGCGCGAGGGAGGGTGAGGAAATGGCGCAGCCACAACAGCGTGAATGTGGCAGGGGCGGCCGCGCCGGGCTGGGGCAGCCGTCTCGGCTGGAGAACAAGAAAATGGAAAACTAAATCGCAGGGCACTGCTGCTGCGGGCGGCTGCCTTGGATCTCCCCAGGCAGGCAACGGCGCATCCTGGCTCTCCAGCAGCCTGCTCCCGCGCGGCGCTGCGCTCAGTGAGTAGCGTAGCCCTGCAGAGCTGGGGCTTGGAGGGAGGCATGGCCGACATTCCTGACCCTACCCAGGGCGGGCGCGGAGCCGAGGACTTGGCCTTGTCCGCTTCCTCTCATCATTGCAGGGGTGTAACGGAGCAGTGTGAAAAAAACCCTACTTTGTGCACGAAGTAGAGTGTTTTACCCAAGGGTTACATAGTCTTCTGCAAACCTTGTTTTGTTAAATCTGAAAATATCCTCAAGTTACCGTGTCCGTGTAGTGAGGGTAAACTGAGGTATAGGCCACTGGTAATCCAATCCACACGCAGCCAGTGACTCACAGGAGGAGACAGACCCATAAGGAAACTGCCAGCTGCCTTAATTGCCCTGTGACAGCACGCGATTAGGCAAGTGGAGATAGCAGAAGCCAAATACTCCCCTCACTTTTGTGCTGTAGATCCTTATGGTCATCAGTGATTTGTGTGCGCATCAGCAAGATGCTCAGTCCTCGCCTGGGCGCTGCGCGAGATCGTCAGCGCGTGGCGGATGCAGGCGTGAGCCCAGAGTAGACCCAACCGGTGTAACTGCCTCTCCGCAGTTTATCCAGATGCAAAACAGAAACAGTCCTGCTGTTACAGGAAACGGTTACACGTGTCACTATCAAAGACTGGTGACCAAAGTCACCTCTAATGTTGGCAGGCGTAACAGAATAATCACACCAGCCGCATATGAGGTTTAATGTGAGCCATAAAGTTTTCTAATGGGTTGATTTGGGGAAATGAAGCAGTACGTGCGGTGTCCCATACCAAATTTTCAAGAGTGTATTCAAAATCCATAGTATCTTTAATGCCACTTAGATATACAGAAAAATAATACATGCGCAACTGAAAGTTACTACTCTGTATTTTAAATCCTAAAGGATATTAACCGTTGTTCAGTTTAAACCTTTGAAATTACTATTTGGCAATTATATTTTTAATTTTTAAACATGCTAAACCAATTTTCTTATCTTTTAAGAGGCCTGCAGTAACTGGCTCAAGTTTTGTGATGTGCTGTTTTTATCTGGACAGCCTCTGAAGTGGCTTAGTGCCTTCCACTTCTATTTTAAGGTAAAGGATGTTAGGCTCTTTGATATTCCACCTAATTATACGTTAGAGTATTCACCAGTATATGTATATAATGTTGTGCACATTGCTTACCTACTCTGTATCTAGTAAGGCTATCTAGTCCATATTTCTGCAGTTTGGCTATAATGCTACAGTGGTTACCATGTCAAAAGTGTTGCTGACGTCAAGGAAAGCCACATCCAGTTCTCTCGCCTTATCCATGGAGCCAGTCATCTGACTGCAGGATATCATGTTAGCTGGGCAGAATTTGCCCTGGTAAACTATACAAGGTGCTCCCAGTCATCTCATTTCATGTACTTGAATGTGGCTTCCAGGAGGATCTGTTGACCTCTAATCTCTAGAAGTGTCCATTATATTAATTGCATGCAGTGAATAGGATATCTGCAAAAGAGAAATTGAAATGTAGGATCAGACTTTAGAATGGTAAGCCAAAAATATTTGCTCCATTTACACTTGTTCACAAAGATTGCAGAAGATTAAAAGTCAGACTTGCTGTGAAGTTTCTTAAAATTATAACTATATCAAATATTTTTGAATGCTTTCTCTTGATAATGTTAGCTTTTCCCCAAGAATCTGTCTGTTTCATAGAGATTAATGGATTTCTCCAACATTTTTATGAGGTAGGTATTCTATTACCCTTTTGTAGCTGGAATATCAGAGCCAGAAGTCTAAGTGATATTGAAATAAAATTCAAAAGAAGAGTTCGATGTCAAAATCCTTGCCATCCTTGTACTTGGTGATTTGTTCTTGGTATAGGCTGAACTTCTTTTAAATAATGCAATATTAAGTTTTTCTTGCCCTTGGTTGTAATATTATTATTTGACGTTGGGATGAAAAAAAATTACAGCTTAACTGTGAATTTTGGGATAGGAATCAAGTATTTTTCTTGATTGCTAAGGTGTATCTTGATAATAGAATAAAGCATTGCCTCGGATAACCTCGGCTAGGATGTAGAACTAAATTGCACAGCTCATTCCAATTCCAGCTTCATTTTTCCTTTGTGGTATTCCTAAAGTAAATGTTTGTGAATTGCACAGCCGTGCCTCACAGTGAGCTGTGCTTCTTCAGTGTATTTTTTTACCACAGGAGATAGCACCCACAGGATAGCACCATATTTACTACTCTGAAGATTGTGTATTTGAGAATGTTGCATCAAGTTCTGAGGAACATCTTTCTGCAGACATTCTTTCTCCTAAGCACTGAAAAGTTCATTTATTGATTATTCACACATTGTCTATGAATTAATGTTGTGGTTACCATTGGCGTATATGTTTATGTAGCAAAACAGTGACTATGCTACTGTAACAGTGTCATTTACATGCTGTGAGTCCATCCCAAGGCCTGAGCTGCAAACAATATGAGCTATTAACAGTTACAGATTTTTGGAAAATGGGAAGTCTGCACAAAATGCCTCCCCAAATTTGAACTGAAAGATCAACTGAGCTTCAAGTTGGGAATAAATTCTGCTGGCACAAATATTGTCATAACTAGATGCCCAAGTACATGGCAAAGAAAAATTAACTTTTAGATGTGTCTTGCCGTTCAATTTAATGAGTCAGTGGGCATGTCTGCCTGTGTCATTAACCCTGTCATTGGAATATTTCATGTGAAGTGAGTATTTTCTCATCTTTTTATTCAATAGTGACTGTGTGGTTCAAGCATGCCTTGTTTCTAAACCTGTTAAGTTTTCCTCTGTTGTCTTTATGGATGGAACTATGTGCAAAGGTTTCTGCCAGGGTATTTTTTGAATTCCCAGATCACCTGGGATTTATCTTAAGAAAGACATTCTTATCTTAAGAAAGACAGCTGCAACCAAAATATAGACAAAATACTAATCGTGGGAAAATATTATGTACACAGTGCAAAAGCATTCAGATTCATTTTTTAGTGTATATTTAGATTTTAGATATACTCCTTCCAGTACAAATGTGGTTTGTGCTGTATATTAGCAACATAAGCAAGAGAACAATCTGTGACTGCATCCCTTTCTACCCAACCTTTCTTAAGAGCATTAAAAAGATGGACAAGTCTGGGCTCTAACATGTTTCAATATTGAGAATTCAGCCACATACAAAATATTTGCCCGTTAGTAGGAATTTTTACTGGTGAGCTCTTTTTTGAATAAACAGTGTGAAGTGATAGAATTTTCAGAAAGTCTTCCAGGAGTTCACATCCATATATCTATTCCATATTGGTTATTAACCAAACTGGTCACCACACATAGGTTAGAAGTAGCTTGAGCTAGTTACAGTGACGATCTGTCTTCACCTTAACCGAGTCTGTCTTACTGGGGATACTGCTTTCAAATGTTTCCTTTAAAAAACAAAAATGTGTGTGTGTGTGTGTTAGTTCAGCAAAAAGTTTTCCTAGAGCTAAAGGATGAAGGTCCAGGTACAAGTAGCATTTCATCAGCTGTTCAGTTTTATTTTTACTGGCTGTGCTCTGACAGGGGACCTTATATAACTTTATTGTTCACCTTTGAAGTGCGGCTTTATTGACAGCTGTAAGTCAGTGTCACTTGTTGAGTCACAATTTATCCACTGCCTGTTTTGCATTTTAGCAAGGGTAAGATCGGATTATGCTGTGCTGCAAGTTCAGCCTCCTTTGTCACCCAGTGATATGTTGAAAGTATTTTTTTGTGATGCTATGAGAACAAGTATTAGATATAATGATTTTGGCAATGTTTTTTAATGTTACAGTATTAATTGCAGATATTTATTGACATACATGAGCATGTTTTCCATTCCCAAAGTCATAAAAAATAAAAAATAAGTTTATTTAAAAGATACATATACTTAATTTAAAAACTTTAATTTCATGCAGTGAATGCTGAATGTTTTCAGCAAGTTGTTCTTTATAGCTTCAGAATGGTTTTATGAATTAAAGCTAAAGCTCTATCAGTAATGTGTAAATTTCAATTAAAATACAGGAAAGCAATGCAGAAATAATAAAAGATCTAATTTTCTATCTAACTGAGCATGCACTTTTGCATGCAAAAGATGTACACAGTTATCATGCTAATGCAGAGGTATACTATAGCTGAACATGCAGATTAGGTCATCATAGCCTCCTGGAGCTAATTAGAATAATTTGTGTGAATAAGTACCTGATTTGCATGGAAAACTGCCACAGATATACCTGAAAATATTTTAAATCAGATGAATCATTCATTAATCTTATTTCTAACCATATTGCAACTGAAATAAAAAAATGCTTATTTCAAGTAGAAACCTTTCTTGTATTTAAGCTTTACTGTTTCTACTCACACCCATACATTTAGCAATCACCCTTTAGAAGGAAAGAAAACTGTGCAGACTGTTAGAAGGAATGATACAAGGTGCTTCGCCAGTTTGTTTATCAAAGTAAAAATAGTGACTATAACACCTAAGTGCTCAAGAGGACAAGAGTCCAAAGCATATTAGTATTAAAGGAGGGAGCACAAACTAACATGAATGCATTCTTAATCCATAGTTATCCCAGATTTGGATTAAACCGCCTTCTGGAGTTTTTAAAGGCCCTTTTCCCATTGAAGTGTTTACCTTTGGTCATACTGTTCCTCCTTTTAATGAGTTCAAGTTAAAAAAAAAAAAAAAAAAAAAAAAAAAAAAAAAAAAAAACAGGATACACTCAGCAGAAAAGTGTATCTATGGAATCACTTCTGAGGCAGAAACATGGCTAAGAATGCAGCAAATGTGTTGCTTCTTTAAATTTGTAACCTACCCTGCTAATTATAGTAAGGTACAATCATGTATATTATTATTTCTGCCACTCTACAGACCTTCTTCTAAATTCGTTCTCCTTTTCTCTTAAAATAGTGAAGCAATACTGGCAAAATTAAATGACATTGCTTGCATTTTATATGATCATTGTACAGCGAAGAGTACTTTCATTACACCTAACCTATTTTTAGAAGATCTTCTCCTGTTATTTTTCATACTTTTACAAATTTGTTTGTTTAAATGTAATCCATAGAAATCCGGCACTGCTTTTAAGTTAAGTGTTTCCTTTTCTAAATCACTTCTTGCCATACAGTTTGGTTTGTTATTACAAAGTCACCAGAAACTGTGCTTAGTTATAACATAATTTTCATTCTGGATAAGAGAAATTAAAAAAAAAAAGTTAAAAAACAATTGTCTTAAGGATATTTTGCTTCTATTTTCATATTTTTAGTTGTGGTAAGATACAGACGTAGACTGTAATTTGTGGCTGCTATAAAGGAAACTTATCAACAGTAATTGACATTTTATGATAATTACATATATTGTTGACATAATATTTTACTGTTCTAGTCAGAAGCAACCGTAAGCTGAGCAGCCTTGAAGACTGAGTTGCCTCTCCAAAAGGATGTTCAACTTGCAGCTGAGGTTATTAACAAGGTAACAGATTTATATGATACGTGCTAAGATATGTAGGAAACCTGGACAGTAGCTACTCAAAGGAAGATTTTTAATCCTGCTTGTCTTGTCAGCAGAAGTTATCTTCCTGAAGACAAATATTCATCCTTTAAAAATGAAGGGAAAATGAATGTTCTTTTCTTGATATGCAGTCTGTTTATTTATTCTAAACTTTAATAAGCTGGTAATTTGTTACTCTATTAGAATCAGCAACATTTCACAAAACAAACAAGAAAACAGAGCTCTTGAGAAGCTATTGCTTAGGCAGAACAGAATTGTAAATATTTTATTGAGTCTTCTTTTAAAAATAGAACATTTAATATTGTAAGCAAACTTAAACTCTCTTTTATATGGGAAAAATCTAATTTTTCTTTTTCTCCTTCTATAATGAATGTTACTTGCCTAAGTAGAAAGTTTAGAAATTAAAATATATCTGTTCTAAAATTGCTGTCAACTTAAAAGAAAATGGACAATTTTTTGGTCTGCTCAACATTTGCAGGAATATTGCAGATTCCTGTCTGCCAGGAGGTAGGTGGTTCATAGTACCTTATGAGTCACATCCATAAGAATCTCTACTGTGCACAACCCATGGACAGATACTCACACACCCTAATTAAATTATATGTTTGACACATTCTTAAAATGAAACTTTCTGAATGCAGTTATACTCATTGGCTGTAATGTGATTCAGTATTAAGCTAGCTACAAATTCTTCAGTGGAATTTGGCTATTCCTTATTGTGTACTTAAATGTTAAAATTTTAATGCATACTGGATTTTTTGTTAGAGATTGTTTAGTAAGTAGCAACAGTTCATATTTGGGATTGAGAAAAAAATTCAGTTGAAACAAGCTTACTAATTCTTAAAGAAGAGGGATTGAACTCCTTTGGGTTCATATGCAGAATTCCAGGAGTTTGATTTTTGGCCTCAAGAATTTTCTCTGTCCCCATTTTTAGGCTTTGTTGTGTTTTCTGTACTCACTATTTTGTCTTGTGTGGCAGCTTTTTTATTATTAGGCAGGTTCCATGAAGGATCTACCAGGTTAGAATGTTTTTGTCATTTTGCAGCACAAGACGATAGAAAATCTCTCCTAAGCTTTCTGATGTACTTATAAAGCACAAGATTTACTGATGTAAAATGTATCTAACACATCCAATCTGTGGTTCTTTTTTGAAATGTTATATTTACAGAGCTACTTTCAACTTTCTGTTTCAAAAATAAACAAGCAAACAATTTGCCCCATTTAAAGATTTGTTCAGAAGAATATGAAACAGTCAAAGGTCCTGATAAGTCAGCAGAGACCAAGCATTCCATAAATAAGAAGTCTAAGAATTCATCAGACAGACAATATGTAGCACAACGAAAAGAAATACTTTTTTTCCTTACTAAATTGGTGGGGTGATCTTAATAAAGTGCATTCAATGTTTGCAGCAGGCAATCAATTGGCATATGATGACAGAAGAATTAAGTTTGATAAGGCTTGAAGAGGACAGGTTACAACTGAGCTGGACTTCAACATTTCCAGCTGTAATAGATGAGCAGTGAGTTCTGTACAGTTCACCTTTGTACAGCCATTTGCACGTGGGCAGGCACAGTCATTTACACAGCTGGCAGACAGCTCTCGAGCTTGCTTCTGAAACAAGGATACATAAAACTGCCTCAGTCATTTGTCCAATGCATCAGTCTGCAGAGGTTTGACCTGCTAGTCTGTTGCATGTTCACAAGTAGCTATTTGTACAAACCATCTCTTTTGGTGCAACATATTTATTTTACCGCAAGAGATTCCATCTACACTTCAAGTTAATTATATTTCTCTCCTCTCGAGTTTTTTTGCTACCTAAAAAGTTAAGCTAATGCAATCTGTATTAGGTTATTCGAAAGTGCTTAGTGCTGTAATACTTATGTGCTAATCTAAAAAGATGATAAATATCTGTATAGGGGACTAGGAGGACGGCTAGGGATCAGCCTCATTCCCACAAAATTTATCTTTCAGCTGGCTTAAATAGTTGTCCTGATATACTATAGTATTATGTTATGTCCAATGTGTACCTTTTAATGAGGCGAGTTAATCTCTCTGGTCCAGGAGTAGACACTGGTAGCATTATCTGTCATTACTTATGTACTGTAGTATTAGATTGTACAGTTATTCTTGGATTGCCAGACCAGTTAAAGAAACACAAGCTTTTAAAGGAAACTAAAATGTAGTTCCATAGTTACTGCTAAGGGTTTGCAGTACAGAAAGAAAAAAATGACACTGAATTTGCAGCAGGGCTGAAACAAAGAAACATACGGGTGGTGTTGGGACTAAGAAGCAACAACTCACAGGCTTTTGTGAGCTGTTGGGGCTCAGCAGCGCACAGCTCCCACTTGGGTCAGTATTAATGACAGCTAAAGAGCAGAAAATGCATCATACACTTTACGAAAATGATGCCAAATGTCGAGGTTTTATAGCAGCTCCCCTGTCCCACAGTTATGATTGTCATCATCCACACCTGCAAGTCTTCCCAGCCTGTTAGTGAACAGCAACAAGTATTCCAGTGACACACAAGATGGGGGAAATAAAACACCAGCAGTGCTAAATGTCATGCTTGGAAATGGCAATAGTACTTGTTCAGCAGCCGTTTACCAGCTGAAGATTAAAATATAATGTGGGTCCTTGCTGAGCGGATGCATCACCAGTCAGAAGAGTGGAAAGCACTTTCAGATCAAAAAGAGCTGAGGCAGCTGAGCGCGGTGGAGGGATCTCTGTGCCAATGAGCTGTTACCTAATAACTTGGCAGCTCAGGTGCTGGTAGATATAGACTTAGAGCTTCTTCTAGCCTCATGTTTGGGCACTGGAAGCTGAAAATCAAATAAGGTTGTTGGATTTTTAAAATGTTTTTAGTATTTGGAGTCCAGTGAGTCTGTGAGCCATGAAGGGGAGCAAAGTGAAGCCATGCATGGCTGTAAAGCCAGAAGGGAGGAATGGGGTCAGACGAGCAGAAGTCCCTCTGTGTAAACTGTGATCAGTAAGGGCTCCATAGTTCAGCAGAAAGAGAAATTGCTATCAAGGGCAGTGTACTTCACGGGATTTGCCTTTCTGAAGGTGATGGAAATACAGAGGAGTACACTAAAAGCAGAATTTGCTCCACTGTTTTTGTCCCTGCATGACAAGAGAGAGCCCTGGCCTGAGCAGAGAGGCAGTTGGCCTGCCGAGCACAAATGAGCTCTGCTGGGTGCAGGAAGCGGCTTCTGGAGAACAGGGGGTTATTTCAGTGGCTGGGATGTTTGTGGTTGGTGTGTGGCTCCTGAATCACCTACAAATTCTTTCAAAGATTGACAGGAATGTTATTGATAGACATTTGCTGGGCAGATGAAACAAGTCTCAAAGATAGTCAGGGATGGTGATGGTCTTGCTGATTAATGGCTCCCTGAAAAGTGTTAGAATTTCCTGATACCTTCCTGAGTGTGAATGCAAGAAAATGAGGTATCCAACTGAGAGAGTAGATTTAATGTGAAGTCAGCAATAGTACTAGTATCTAAAAATTTTTTTTCCTCCTTTAAATAGTAGAGAGATACTCTTCCTGTGATTTTAAGGCATAAAAGTGAGAAAAAAAGTTAACAAAAGATAAGCAGGTAATTCCTGCAAAGTTCAGTGACATGGAAGAACATAGTTGCTCTATCTGTGAAGAGGTGTCAGCGTTTTGTCTAAATGTGTGTTTCTGGTACATACCTGAGATGAATATTACCAGTGAGTTAAAATGTTAATGTTTTGCGTCAGCTGTTGAAATGCTGTTCATAGCACTTACCCACTGAAACAATGTCCAAAGTAGGAATAAAAGGGAACCTTAAAGTCACAGGTCAAAAGTAGAATTTTATGACCATGTTCTTTCTTTTCCTTTTGTGTCTAATATTTCTATCAGGGATGATAGTGTATAAACATCTACTAACTTATCAATGCAAACATATGTGTGCATTAATATTTTATTAAAGTATATGCCGTGTGGTACATGTGTGTGTGTATACAAATAATACAGTATAGATATGTACATCCATGCCTACAGTGCGACCAGAAGCTGAACTTGCCATGGAGATTCAGAAAATGGAACAGAATTATTTTCATGTGAAAACACTTTTCCAGGATTAACCACATCTGCTACTTCAGTGTAATACTGTTTTGCTATTTTTCAGTGCATATTTTCAGCTAATAACATCTCTTTTTTTCTGCTAAACTCATCCTCTGAACACTTCCCTGATGCTGTAGTTTTTTGAATTGAGCTATTTATCTCATAATTTCACATTAAATTTTAACTACTTCAAACCAGCACTTGCTGCTAAAAGAAATGCTACCACCTTCTGCAGTTTCCAATCTCTGCTTCTGTCCCCATACTGTTCCCTCCCTCTTGCCAGAAGAAATATTTGTGTCATGAGTGGAGAACTGATCTAAGATAAATATAATCACACTGGATCAGACTCCTGATGTGGTTCATCATGTAGCCACATTAAACTTTGGGAGGTACAAAAGGGCTGCATCAAGGTAGAAATGAATGTATTCCTCAGCACCAGTGCCAAATTATACTGGTTTAAACTCCAATATTAGATCTACAGTATATTCTCTTCCAGGATTCATATATAGTAAAAAGAAAAAAGCAGGTCCTCTAATTCCCACTTGGATAAATCAAATCTGGATCTGGAGATCCGTGCCCTGGAATACTTTTCCTGTTTTTGGCCTGATTCATTTTTTATTGTTTGCAGTAAAGTCCCCTGGAGCAGGTCCTTTAGGGGGCAAATGTATCTTTGGAATTTATTAATGAGGTTATTACAAGAGTGAATATATATTCCAATAAGTGATGCAAGTGATGATTGCAATGAACAAAGAACATAATGTGTTTTTCTTTTTAAAATGGATGTAAGAACTTAGCATTAACTGCTTATTATTTTTCCAAAAGCATATTAAAAAATCACAGCACATCATCATATTATACTATTAATTGAGGGAAAAAACAGTTTAAAGCATTTTAAAAAAAGAATTGAAATATGCAATGGAAACTTAGATGGATCTTTATGAAAAAGACTCTAGCCTGAATTTGTACTTCAAAACACCAGTTACTCCTGGCTGAATCTATGCATACAGTAATTGCAGATTATTGGTTTCTTATTGGAAAACAGACAGATATTGTAGTTGTTGGGTCTGTCATCAGTAAAAGCGAAACATTTTCTTTATTTTTTTGATTTTTATACTGAGTTATTCTGTTCTGGGATCATAAGACCATTTCTGAGCTTTAAGTATTGAGTCTTCTAAAATTCCTAAGAAAATTTGTGTTTTAAAAAATTCTATGTTATAGATGAGAAAACTGAAACTAAGTACTTTCCATGTCAAAATTCTAGCAGAAAGGTGCAATGAGGCAGTGGCAGAAGTGGGAGGAGAACCCAAAAGCTGTCCTTCCTGGCTGTCTGGAGGATGTCTCAGTGTGTAGAGTAGGTGAGAATTTCTTCAGACCTGAGGAAGACCAAGTCTGAAAATATGAATGGCACATAGCTGGAAAGCCTAATATTCCAGTACTTATTTTCTTTTTTACTTTAAGATCTTACAGTAATAAAATTAGTACATAGAGTATTTTACAATGTGAGACTGATAATACTCTAGAACTCTTTACTGACATACATTCGCATGCTTAAATCTTCATTTTCCACTGCTTTGACTCCTGTGGAGTAATTTACATGTCAGCAAAATGAATGTTAAAATTGTTAAATCAAAATTGTAGTCTTTCTCACTGAGATTTTTGCAAGGGCTAATGATAACAGGGCACAAGGCAAGTGGAGAATCTACGCTTCAGGCATGAGTCTGATACTTCATTCTTGTCTCTTTCTTTGTTTTGATACTCTTAATTTATATCAGCATTTTCATTAATTAAAATAGGCTTCAAACTGCAGCATTCAAAAACTGTTGGGAAGCTCATTAGCTAATACAAGCAGTTGAAAGTCATAGAAGCAGAACAGGATGGAACGGGGAAGGGAACTGTGAAGAATGTAAAGAACTCGGAGGAGAAGGAGACAAGCTAATTTTATTCTCATTTAGCAATTAAGGGCAGTTGTCTTTATCCTTCGTAGCAGACAGTTGGAGGAAAGCAAAGAGAGGAGAGGGCGCTGGGCTTCCCTTTGTCAGCACGCAGGTTACAGTGACATGGATGGATGGAGTGAGATGGGGAGGCTGCTGTCAGCATCCGCAGTGCAGAAACGTCCTAGCAGGCTGCCACTCCGCTGGCCACATACCCTGTAGTCCTGGTATTAGCCAGGTGGCCAGTTCCCCCCTTAGGCTGCCAAGTGAGTTGATCGTCAGCTAAGAGCCAGACAGAATGCCAGGTGGCCAAATCCATCTCTCCACATCCAATTAACGGTGACACTGGTTCACAGCCAAGCACAAAGGCGGCGACGAAGCAGGGAGAGGGAGCGACTCTGTGCCACCACTCCAATCCCTATGTCAGGTCCGGCTGCCTTTAATCTTTCTGTAATCTTGATATTTTGAGTCCTCATTTCAAGTTTACTTTGTTTTTACTAAACTATCTGCATGGATCTTTTGGTTACCTCTGCTCTTCCTTAGCAAAGTTCTGTGCCTAAGAACAGAAAGGTACTACTGTACGTGATGGGCATTAGATATGAACTGCCCAATTCATTTATTCTTTGAACTTTGATTAACCCTACTACTTGCTCATACAGGGATCTCATGGCACAGTCAAAGCTCACCTGATTCTACCTGAATTAAGTAACTCTTTACCCAGGCCTCATCGAGAGCTTAGCTATGAGGTCAGTTTTTGGCTTTTCATATTGCCTTACTGTTTGATAAAGCCAGTTGTCATTTAAAGACTTTTTCACTTCAGTGGATTTTGTAAGGTACTTTCTATTACATGCACCCTACGTAAGGACTCTATTTTCTCTGTTGAAATCTGTCACAAAATAGCCGTAGGTTTAAATAAAACTATGAAAGTCTGTATATGTTGTAATTTCATGTGCATAATGATGCATTCGCTCAGAAAGCATCGAAAGAGAGTCAGAATTTAGAAGACAGGGTGGCCTGATAAAACTGATGGTTGGAATCATTCTGCATTTTTAAGAAACAGTTTTTACCCACACTGGTGACTGTCCTGTGGTGCCTACAAAAAATGCACCTGCTGTTTATTGACCCCACATTTGTTGCCGTAGGGGTGGAGCCAAAGGTTGAAAATGTTTGGAGTAGAAGTCTTTTCTAGTCCCTAGAAGAAGTCCCATTTGGTTGAAGCATGTCAGTGGAGGAGATTTCTATCAATATTGAGTGCATATTGTGAACAAATAGAGATATTCTCTTAAAACAGGGGGTAGCTTAATTAAATAAGTGTCTTAAATAAGCCTTAAGATACTTTAGAAATGGGAGGGGAGGGAGTACCTAAGATGTAGTCCTCTCCTGGAGCCCTCTCTGAGCCTGAAAATAGACCGTTCTGCCTTCACGTTGGCAGCTAAGGCAAGATAAACGCTCACGAATGAAACAATCTGACTGGCCCAAAGTGAGATAATAGTTTATAGGAACAGAGCTATATATAGCCCGAAGGATGGAGCGGTTGGCGCTGCAGCAGCATGTGACTCGTGAGCAGCCCGGGAAGGATGTGCTCGGGCTACACTGGTCTAAAACCTCCCACTGCCCTGTGGCTGAGGGGAGTGGGACTCCCCCCTGCCAGCTAGAGCCAGGCCTTGTGGCTGCACCTGGGCAGCTGGACTGAATAACCTTTGCAATACTGTTCTACATGACAGCTGTTAGATTTGTCACATCTGGCTGCTGCATTAGATATGAATACAAGAATATAAATGGAAGAACAGTTGGCTCTGCAAGGCAGAGATACCCTCTTATTTAAAAAGAAATACTGGGTTTCTCCCCTAACATGAAATAAAGATCAGTGGTGTTTTCCAGGCTCTCTGAGACTTGCTTTAGCTAAATCATGTAATGCAAATCATGTAATACTTCCCTATTAGTTTTCTCAGTGATAGGGCAGGAATAACAGTTTTCATGCATAACAGCTTAAAATAACAAGCTATCCAAGTATTTTTGGATAGAAGAGCTAGTAACTCATGTATTGCAAGACAGAGTTCACTCAGAGTAGCCCTGTGACCTTGAGTTAGCCCTTGTCATCAGTTTCCATCGATGCAAAATGAAGCTAACAGTGCTTAATTATCTACTTTATCTACTAAATAGGGTTAAAGCCAGGGACATTATGACCATTTAATTACTCTTTGTAATGAGCTCTGAAAATAAATGACTAAGAACAGGTATTGTTCGAGTAAATCACGTCGCTTCTGGATAAACTCGTAGCATGTGAAGGCGGGTTTCCTCTGCAGGGCTGGGAGCGGAGGCAAGTGCAGAGGCGGGTGCGGAGCAGCGTCCCGGCAGCTGCGCGGCCTGAGCTGCTGCGCGCTCTGCGCTGCCGGGGCCACGCACGAGCACCGCTGCCCCTGCTGCTCCCGAAAGGTGCAGAGCAGCGAGGGCCGAGCACGCTGCCGCCGAGCGCCTTGCATCATCCCGTCTCCTCCCCCTCGCTCCACCACAGCTGTGACAGTACCAATTATGCTGGGAGGAGGGTGTCTGTCAGTGGTGTTTCTACCATTTGATCCTCTCCGGCAGTCACACAGAGGAGGGTTTTCTCTTTTGCTTGCGTGTCTGTATTTTTGAACAAGCCTCTGGTGGTGCTGCTGCTCTGCTGCGGGCGGCACGGCCGGCGGCTCGCGGGCCGCCTGCAGCTCCACCGAGCGCTGCCGGCAGGGCCTGCAGAGTGCCCAGCCCCACGGCCCTGCGCTGCAGCGCGACAGCTCCGCTGGCTGCGCGCAGGAGCGGGATGTGCTGTCCACGAGGGAGGCCGGAGAAGCGAAGGCTCTGTGAGGTTGAGTGTCCGCTCAGCATCGCAGGGCTGCGCTCCCTCCCCAGGGAGGCTGTATCCGCCCAGGGCCACAGTACCTACGTCAGCTGCGGCTTCTACAGATACACGTTCTGCAGCAAAGCAGAGGACGCTGGAATCCTGCAGAGGACGTTCAGTACTGCACAGTACCCTTGCAAATAGTTGAGCTCTGGTTAGTACTCATTTAAAAAGGAGAGCATTTTTAGCCCCTGATATTCTGATTCATTTTGGAAAACAAAATAACCTATTGCTGCATGCTGAAGAAGTTCAGAAATGTTTCACTGTCTTTTCTTCAAATAGAAAGAAAAGGAAAGATTATATGACTTTTTTTTCTTATGTTTTGATGTAGCTACTTTTTGAATGATGCCATCATTTTGGACCAGAAGGAAGATATTTTCCTAAGAGCTTCCTAAGTGCAGTTAATTTGTGCAATAGTAGTGATATGCAAGGATGAAATTAGTGCCCACTTAAAAAAGAAAACAAGAACAATGATCAGTTTACGCATTTCAAAACCAAATCCAAGCCAGGTCCTTATCTCAGAGAGTTTTTTTGCCATTTTGACTAAGTCTTCAGTCTCTGCTGATGTATTTTACCAGCATCACTAGCTTTATCTATGCAATATTTGCATTTGTTCATTTAAATTTTAAAAGATCTTATAAAGAATACATGAAAGAAGAACCAAATGAAAATGAGTTTAAAGGTATAATCACAAAGGCATTACCAATTTATCCTTAATGTAGTCTAGAGCTTTCTTATCCACAATCTCACGTTCTCTGATGCCAGTGCAAAAGCTTCTCTAGGAAGAAGTGGAATGGACATTGCGTAATTGAGCCCAGTCAGCCCTCACGGGTGATCATGCAATCCTGTTCATAGATGTATGGAATGCTGGACAGGTTTTTAATTGTTTATTCATTTTTGTCTTTTTTTTCCCCAAAAGAAGTTCCCCAAGCTGGTTTCTGTGATGTTTCAAAGTCCTGGCTGCAAGCATCTGAGTATCTGCTGCATAGGATCCAAGGGTACTTTGCAATACTTTTTAAGGGTAAAATTAGCAATTTCCTGTGATTACAGGTACTAATTCTTGCTAATTTGAGTGTGCATTTCACGTTACACCCTCAGTGCTTCCAAGGATGCAGGCAGCAGATTCAGATTTCCTTGCACCAGGCCACGCGGTGCCGTCGGGCAGCCGTGCAGCCGCGGTGCGGGTGGCAGCCGCGCCATCGCGGCAGTGTGAGTGCCGCTGCAGCAGGCGCAGACGCACATGGGCAGCGGGATAACAGCAGAGCTGGGGAGATGCAGAAAGCCCCTGCCAGTCAGCGTAAGCAACGCTGCCCCGAGGAAATGAAAAATTGCTTGTCTGTTTTCCAGCCGTGTGCTTTGCAGATTAGAATATGGCTCTAGGTATTGAGGTGCTTTAAGCCTGACCGTAGGGTTTTTTTTTTTCCATAATAATGAAGTGGAACTAAACGGTCCATTTTCCAATATGCCACAAGGCTGATTAAATAGGAGGCTTGGAAGGGGTTTTAGAGTTAACATTTAGCTTTGGGTATTCTTTTGTTTGTTTGTTATTTTTTGACTTTGGTTTGGAGAAGATTACAAGGCTTCAAATGAATATAAATAGTTTCCTGATTAGAAAAAAAAAAAAAAAATGGAGAACTTAATTTAAACATTACCCTGAGGAACTGGCAGCTGAAAGCTGACAGTGTGGACTATTGTAGTAGACTGCAAAGAGTAACTCCTCACCAAAACAAAATGAAATTAATCTAGTTGTTTTTGCTTCAAGATGTTCTTCTAGCCTATTTTTTGTGCTGTTACTAACATAGCTAAACTAGGAATTAGGAAACTGTTTATAACAGTAGCACCCACATAGCTCTTTTCAACTTCAAAATACTTTCTTAGCATTAAATAAATGATTTTTGCAACACTCCTGAAATGGCAGAGCAGTCATAATAATTGTACTGGTACCTTTTGTCTTTGAGACGCTAGTAAATGCATCCGCCCAGTACAGCTGAGGATAGGCAAGGCCCTGCTCGTGCGCGAGTGCCGTGCAGAGATGCGGAGCGGCTCGTCCGCGCCAGCAGGGCCCTGTCTGCAGGAGCGCGAGGGCCACTGCCGTCCCCGTAGCTCTCCAGGGCACAGCGATCCGCGCTGCGGGGAGGCCCTCGTAGAGCCGTGGCCCAGGAAGTGCCATAGACTGCACAGTGCAGAGAGCAAAACCGGGACAGCGTGTGGAGGAGGACGGCTCCGGCTGCGGAGCGCGCGGCCGCCTGGCAGGAGCAAGGAGTGAGAGGATGCGGGAAAGAGCGCAGCTCGGAACTGCTCATTTATTTATAGCATTAACATTAAATAATGTAATAGCACCAATATCATGTCTGTTCCCCTTAGGGCTTAGTTGGGAAACAGTTAATGTCCGTTTGATTCACAGGTTCACTGTATTTTTGAATTCACATGTATATATGAATAATATATATATGTATATTGTGTATATATAAATTATACAATTTTACATTTTCATATATATATGCACACTTGTGCACACATGCACAGTTAAATCTAGTTTTACAGCACTTTGGGGAAGATGAGGATAACTCTGACCCAATTTTTCACTGAAGTCATTAGTAGTTATATGTGCCCCAAACTAGATGCCTTAAAAGGTGAAGTCTTTTTAAAATTTTGCCTTTGATAATCAAGCTTCTTTGAGCAGCTGGTAATTAAACAGTCCAAAGTAGGTGCCTGAAGAGTCACTGTGTAATTTCTGAATATTTAGGTCAATTGATTTTGTAATTTCTCATTTTCAGCTTTTATGACAGAATCTGGTGCATACAATATATCCATTATGAACTCACTTCTGTTTCCACTAAAGTAAATACGAATTCTGTCATTAATTTCAGTGACCAGGACCTTTTTGTAAAGGTTTTCTTTATAATGATTACAAAGAATCTGTTTTTTGTCTAATCTGAGGGACCCGTTTGCAGGGTGTGCAGAGTTTCCATGATGTCAACATTCTGGGAAGGGCGGATGCTGCCTTGTTGACGTGTTTGCACATCCTGAGGCCTGAGGTCTCTTGCCACGCTCAAGAACACCGCGCGTATCTCAAGGGTTGGCTAGGAGACGTGGAGCAGAGCAGGGCTGTAGTTCCTACAAGCAAGTAGCAGAGGGCTAACGGCAGGGTTTTTGACTCTAAGAATTGTGTAATTTCCTTTTCCCTGGAGCTGTTTGTGTGTGCTTTTTGCTGCAGGTTTACCTGAAGGGGTAGCATCTACAGATGCTGTGTGAGTGTGGCCCAGGGTGCAGGCACCCTCTGTGCCGTGGCTGAGCTGCAGCAGAAACCATCTGCTACCTCCGTGGGAGGCGCCTTCCAGGGAGCTGCCACCGAGGGAGCTAGGGAGAAACCGTCTCGGTGGGAGCTTCGAGGACGGCTCCCCGGGCGCCGCGGGGCCGTGCTCCTGTGGCAGCAGGTCGGCCCCTGCACGGGGCAGACAGGCACCCTCTGACACAGGGCAGCCCTTGCGCGGAGCCCGTGGGGACACGGGCCGGCTCGGCTGCAGTGGAGAGCTGGTGCCGGGAGCGGCTGCCGAGCGAACCGCAGGGCCCCTGCGCTGGAGGACGGCCCGGGCCCCCCTTGGAGCAGCAGCCCTGCAGGGGGACGTGCGGGGCTGCCCCTCGGCTGGTGTACGGAACTGTGGCCTTTGTCACCAGCACTGACACCTGCTCCTCAGTGCGGTGTGACAGCAGCGTCTGGGGACAGCCTACCTGGGAGACGGCAGAGAATCCCTTTAATCTTTTTAAGGATCATCCGGGATTTATGCAGCTGACTATAATGACAAAACCTTATTTAGAGATAAATGCTTTCTGTTCACAATATAACTAATCTAGTGCTTTTTATTTTTTAGCTTTTTTTTTTAGTAATTAGGAGCATACTGATACAGGATTCTCAAATTAGAGGTTACTGTGATTTTCCTTTCCAAAGTGATAGAAATACTTGCATTTGCTGTAAGCTGTTATTGCAAAGCCTCCAACATACCTGGCGAGTCGGTGCTGCTGGGTGCTGCCATCTGCCACGTCGAGCAGCCCCGAGACAGCAAAGCTGCGAGCGGAGGAGGTCGGCAGTCCTGAGGGTGCAGGACCCCCGCTTGGGTTAGGCTTGTCCCTGTCTGCCGATCCCACGTCACTGCCGAATGACACTGTTTTATGGCAGCAATTGCACCTCTTCACATTGGCCTTCAAGTTTAAATGCTGCAAATTTTATTGCTACCATTGCTCATTGTTGTTTTGTGGTTTAGGGCTGATCTATATATTGTTTCCCTACAAGCCCACTTACTTTGTTTAGTTAGGAGGGTTTTTTTTAATGAAATAGTTATGATACTATAAGCCCAAGATGGATTAGTTTTTCTGGAATAACCTCCTTCCTCTTCGTTTTCTGCAGTGTCAACCATATCTGGACTTGGGGATTTGCTCAGCTTTAACAATCCCATTACAATTACAGGAATGCAATTTGCCTGTAGACAAGCTTCTAATGTCATTTGCAGTGATTATACCTGTATTAAAACTGCAGTATTGGTTCAGAACAATCTAATTATTTTAAATAATTATTAAAAAAGGCCATCCTTTTTAACAAAATGGTTTCATCTATTTTTTTTCAAATAATTTTTTCTCCTCCTTGATGTATGGATATTATGGGGCCTCCCATTACTCTGTCTAAATGGCTGGCCAGTCCCAAACTCAGCATATGCATTGCAAACACTGCAAGTAGTTGTGCAGTCCTGCAGCCAAGCAGAGATGTAACCGGGCTGCTGGGGGTGTCGGGGAAGAGCTGCGTGATCCTGGCTCCCGGCTGGTGCGCGAGGAGCACGGAGCTGCTGCCGGGTGCTTGTACAGAGCAGGGCAGCGCTGGCCCTCGGGCTCTCCGGGTGCGCTGACCTTGCAGCCGCGTCCCCGGCCCTGCTGCGGAGCCCCTTCCACGGGACTGTGCTTCAAGATGAAGACCCCGGCAACGTACTCTGATACAGTGGCAAGGGATCGTTAAATAGACTTTTGTTTCAGGTGTAAGAAGCGCAGTGAAAAATTGTGCAGTTGCTTTTACAGTTGGAAGTACAGCTTCTCGAGTAGGATGTTCTGTGTAGTGGTGACTGGGCACATTTTGGTCAGTCAAAATCAGATTTAGAATTTTAGATATCGAAGCATCTCTTGTCTGAACTGGACAGCTCAGAAACAGCTTTTTATGGGCAGTCCATGGGAGGGAGACAGCGAGCTGTGCCGTAGGTGCGAGGAAGGGTGCTCTTGTCCTCAGAAAACAACATGGGTTTAACTGGTGATAAATCAGGAGCGTTGGAAAATGCCTTGGAGATTTTGCAATCTTGTTCTACTTAAAAGTTGGTACAGGAAACGATCCTGACTATCAGCAGAACAGTGAAATTGAAACTGCATCAGTTGCTATCGGATTTATGAAGGAATCACCAAAGCAAATCAGGCATTTCTCATACTGCTTGAAAGAAACATGACCCTGGAGCAAGAGACACCTGCATTCAGCGTCTGGAAATATTACTGTTACTTGGTATACTCAGTTCTCCAAATATTTTTTAATGCCAAACAAATGCTGTTTGGGTTTGTCTATTTAGACTACTAGTGACATCCAGTGGCTGATGAACCTAATCCCGGGAACAATCATTTCAAATGGAGCATCCAAAAATGATGAGCTTATGCTGATTTAGATCATATGGAGCTTGTGGTAAATATATGTACTGTTTCCCTTTCAAGACTGTGTGTTTGGCAAAAGTTGTCACCTTTGGCAAAACTTGTCAGGCTGCCCAGCCTCCTGGCTGGTCTTGTGCAGATGACTCCTCATGCTTAGGCATCCCCCAGACCTGTAACAGGAAACCATGTGAAGCAGATGGGACCGGTGCAATTAGTAGTGCAGTGTCACAGACACTTCTAGGGCTTCTGTGTGCCTGTAACCATCTGATATGCAGCTGATGCCCTGTTTGTGCTCAGATCTCAGATATTATTTATTATTGGTCTTGCTGGTCGTGACGATTGCTGTCCTTTTTTTTTTATTGTAAAATGCAATTACAGGGTCAAAATCTGGCATTTGCTAATTCAGCTGTCCTTTTATCTTACTGCTTAGTNTGTGTATTCTTTCCCAAAGCAGTCAACAGGTTGAAGGAGATTTTAATGATGTGCCATTCGAAGAGCTTTAAGACATTAAATATATTAATAATACTGTGTTCTAGCTACTGGACAAGGTGTTTCAGAGAAACCTAGCACGAACGCTGTGGTGTATTCCAGAAGTCTTCTACTATTAAGCATACAAATAGCTTGATAGAATAAATGGTTGCTCCCAGCATGAACGGAACTAATTTTAGACAGGAGTGCCTAATGTGCCTGTCAGTACTGCGAAGGGAATGATTAAAGACAAAACTAGATTTGTAATGTTTTCACTTGTGTTGTGCCTCAGATCTGCAGGAAATATGCTGTCCTCTTGCTGAAAACGCCTGTGTAAGGCTGCCCTAATAGATTCTGGAAAAGATTTCACGGTGTCTGTTTAGCATAACTAATTGCATGGGCATAATTGTAAAAGTTTCCAG
>VWPW01016914.1:0-16954 GCA_013389825.1 Crypturellus undulatus
GATACTAAGTCAGTGATAGGAAAGAAAAAGATTCTTTCTCCATCTCCCTCTTTCTTGTCAGGCTGTAGGGAATTACTAGAGAACATGCCCAGTGTTCCTCTGAGCAGAAGAAATCAAGCTTTTCTAGAAAGACGGACTTCAGGAGCATTGTTATTGGATCATATTGCTCCAAGCAGACCAGGTTTCTTTCCACCATTAAATGTGAATCCTCACCACCCAATTTCAGATGTTAGTTTCCTAAATAAGGTTTCTGGGATGATTTCTTAAGGCCAAAAAATTTTAGTTTCCTGCTTTTCCTAAGGAGACCAAAAATCAGATAATGCTGGTAAGGAGGCAGTCATTACAAACTGAGCAGATAAAGCAATTAGTAAATTTTTAAGAGGAGATTAAAGGGTAACAAAATCTTTACAATGTGTACATATTCACAGTTCTATCTGATTATAATGATAGGCATCACAAAAGACAGATCTAAAATGTAAGGCTCTTAACTAGTTGTCTACTTTGGAATGAGTTAAATCACTTAGATACTATATGCAAAGACACATTCAGCTAATTATGCTGCTTACTGCAAAGTGAGGAATATTTATTTCATTCTTTTCATAATATTTTCAGATTTAAGATTGAAAACTTACCCATGATGGGCTGAATTCACAAAAGCTAAGTCCTGAGGCAGTGCAGTTCTCACTTTTACACTGGAATCACCCTCCAAGTTTTCCCCAAATGTGCATTTTTTTTCTTCCAAATATACAGGTGAAATTGGGAATTTCAAACATTTGACTAGGACCTCAGACCAGTAGCTCTAGCCAAGTTGTGTGATATCCTGATAACTCTTATTTTGCATAATATAAAAGAGGCTCGAATTTCTGAGAGACCAGAAATACATCTTCCATCTCCAAGTTACTGCATAAGTATCTCTATCTGAAAGGTAATTTTCCTTCCCACTTAACATTGTGGTTCCAAGCATCAACCCTGTATTTGTGCAGAGACACTTTACAACTCGTATCACGTTTAACATTTTATAAGACAGCATCTAAAGATGGAAGTATATTTAATGTGGTCTATTTTGCCTTAATTTACAGGCATTAATTGTATTAAAATGGTGGCTTATAGCAGGAATTTCTGTATAATGAATCTAGGTATTCTTTTCTGAAAATACTCAGTGGGTACTGCCTGCCTTCTTGCAGTTTCAGTTAAAAATGGGGGGAACATTAGCCAGCTGAAATAAAAGAGCATGATTTACTTCCCTATGCAACAGTTCTGTATCAAGTACTGGAATGAAGTTGCAAGTTTAAATTTTGAAACTAATTTTGCTGCTATTATGGAGGTCTGTAGTGACGTGACAGCTTGAAGGCAAAATTATATTATCTTTTTTTTTTTTTTTTTTTCCTGTCCAGGCACTCAAAGGTGGCTAGAATAACAAAGCTGCAAACTTATCACTAATGTCAAAGTTATTTCCTACCACAAAATATGGGTCATGAAAGTCTGCATTTCCTTTGGTATCCTCCAGTCCTATTTCCACTGAACCTGACATATAATAGCTGAAAAGGCCCACAATGATCTGCATGATGCTTTCTTCATATTTGACTTATTTGAATATAATTATGTTTGCACAGCTTCATATCTAAAATAAGAAAGTTCTGAAAACAGTTATGTACATTTTGAGAGCTACTAGCTACTGGTGGAAGGATGGGGAGGCTCATGGAGTATTTGGTTCCATGCAGGTTCTAGATGAAGGGCTGCCTTTTATTGCAGTACGTGCTGCATGAGCATCCACATAGCAGGTAGAGACAAGAAAGATTACAGTGATGTTTTTTATGGCAGAGGAATTAAGTGATACAACAGTAAGCAGTATTAAATTAGTAACTAAATACAAATTATTCCATATAAGCACTGCATAAAGAAATTATACTTTTCACATGTTTTCATGATATTTTAAATGGAAACTACAATTTTCTATTCATCTCATAATGAAGTTAAATATCTGCTGTTAGAAATACATCTTTAAGGATTTTTTTTTAATGAATTCTTGTTTAGACAATATCAACTAAAGACTAGCTATTCTAACTGGTTTATTTCCTTGATGTATAAAACCAGATTCCCCCTGCTTGGATTTTATAATTAATTACATGCATGAAACTAGTGTTTCTATAGAAGGAACAGTAATTATTTACAAAGAGCTTAGATCATGGGGGGGAGGCAAACATCTCACCTTAAAAATATTTTTTTCTATAGCCTTAGAATTATTTTGTACTTAATTTTGATAAAGTAGTAATGTGAAAAAAAATGACATTAATGCTTACCATTACATCAGTGTCACAAGTGACCTTCAGATGAAAAACAATTCAGTTTTGTTCTCTTGTTGGTTTTATGCTCAAATAAAAGTTGTTTTTCCCCCCATTGAGGGAGTATGGAAATAGACACATCCTGTCATTCATCACTTTGGAAATGCTCGATCACTACCAAGACTGCCTCTATAGAGGAGAATTTGAACAGTTAATTAGATTTAATCCAATAAGCTAGTACATACTCTTTTGTGTGGGCGATACTCTTCCAGTAAAGCAGTAGGTTGTTTTGTCTTCAAAAATGCTATAGGAATTGCTGTGAGAATTAAAAACTAAATTTTATAGTGAAAGTCATAGTAAAACTCATCCACTCACCAAAGACTAACGTAAAATCTTTACACAGTCATAGCTTAAACTATTTAAAATGGAAGTCACATTTCTGTGAGTAAGTATGCTTGTCCAGATAAGTTACATCTTACAGTAAAATACACCACTTAAGAGATTTTTGATTTTGGATCTATGTGATTTTTTGCAGATCATATAAGAGTTTAAAAGGTGAAAATATTTCATCTTCCATGTTCCATTTCTCTGCAAAATGCTGTGGAACTGTAAAGTAAAATTATTCTGCTCGAAAAATAATGGTGGCCTCACAAAAACAGTGATCATCCCAAACTAGGCACTCAACTACTATCTTTGATATTTTAAGAAATATGATAACTACTGCATAAAAATGCTGTAAAGAAGCAGCATTTAAGGATACATCAAGTGTTCAAAGTATAGTTTGCAAATATCCTTCCCTGCACTTTTTGTCCATTTATCTATAAGGTGAAAGGCAGAGTTAAAGGTTGGTACAGCTAATTATTTCTCCAATCAAACCCAGGTATTTATGTTCAAGGAGGTTCTTACATTAGTAAACCATTACTCCATCAATTTACTATTCTGCTCATGTAACAAGAGTAGGGCTTCCTACAGAAAGGTTAATTTAGTCACAAATAACCATCCTACAAAAACATACACACTGTATGCAGGATGGGGATCAGCTTTTTTAACCTTCAAGTTGAAGCAGGGAGTTCAAGGGAAGGCTGCATTTTGTACAATATTTCCTATACGAGCACTTTCTTCTTAAAGTTTAAAGATTTGTAGGCTCTCTAAAACCTTGAGGGAGATCAGTTTTGATAAGGATATATCTTAAGAAAACCAAGGTTTTCTTTGCAGGGTGAAAGCAGTAAAATGCCAACTTTTATGACTAATTACTTCAATAAAATATGCACTCTTTTATACAAATTAGCCATGCTTTAAAACATGAATACTCTGCAAAATTCCTCTTCTTCAGAGAAGGAATTATCTTCATTATCTGATACAGGTGTCTCCTTGGCAGCTGATGTTTATAATTGGTTTAAAGAAAGCGCCTTTTGGTTTTAACATTTCATATGTTAAAAAATGCAACTTACACATCAACATACCTCTTTGTACAGAGCCAGCACTAGAACCCTGGGATGCTGATTAGGGACCTAGTCACTCTGCTGATTTGAGCTGCTAAAGGGTCTGCACAAAGTAGCTTAAGTTAACAAAATCCTTGTAAATCTAACTATGCTACAGGTATTACAGCAGAATTATTTAGCACTAATCTTGCATCCATATTAATCTTCTGCAGGTGGAGTATGTCATTGGACAAGGAAAACATTAGGCCAAGGAGCCTCCTGCTTGTCAAAGCAGGGCTTACATCAAAGCTCAGCCCCGTCGAGCTCTGCTCACCTGGAGGACAGAACAACACGACATTCAGCCAGGGAGTACTGCAACAAGCAGAAACCAAGGACAAATGCAGACAGCTTTCAACTCACCTATTCTGAGATTTGGAAAGACAAGGTGTTAACACTTCAACACTTCAGAAATTGACACCAGGTTCTGAACATCTACATGGAATCAAAACTGATGGCATCTCCTGTAATGCAGGTCTCTGTCTAGCATCACATCTTTGGTCTAATATTAATTCAGAGGTTGTGTTCCAGGTCAGGAGAAAAAAAAAAAGTGAATTTATATTCAGCTGACATCAAGTGTTGCTTAAAAAAATGTTAAGACTTTAGAAAGCACGAGACACACACAAAAATGTGTATAGTCCAGGTTATCCCCAAATTCCTGAAATCCAGGTACACATGCATGCCAATGGAATATAATAAACTCTTCTACTCCTTTCCAAAGATAGAAATTTTGAACATATCAGCTACCACAGAGAGCATGAATTATAACCTTCCCTCTGAAAAGTTGGTCCATTTTAAAATATACATGCAATCTGTATATGCATTTTAAAAACACAATGGCTAGAACGTCTTTTTAAAACACATTTTAGTTCTGCTCAGGCAGATTCCCATTGAGTTTACAGATTTGCATGCGCTTTTTATTAATTTTAGAGCAATAACAGGAATAGCAATTAGGCAGTGAAAGCATCAGCTTTAATGACAGAAGAATCTGAGATATTAAAGGGAACAAAGACAGAATAAAAGGACATGAAAAACAAATAATTGCCTCCAAAATTCAAATGTTCAAAATTCAGAAAATGATAGAATACACTACTTTAAATTTTTACTGGAAATTTACTGGAAGCACAACACAAACAGTTCTTTATCAGGGATTTTAATGAATAAGCTCTGCTATTGCAGTGTAAGGTGTTGCTGTTCCCAGCTGTCTCTTGCAGCCTGTGGCAGAAGTTAAGGGCTCCGGTAGCGGGGCTGGCAAGAAGGAACACCCAGACCTGCTACCCTAGTGCAGTCCTGGCACTGAGACGCAGGAACCGCAGTGTGAAGGAAGCATCCTCCCCAAAGGAGGTCTAAAAGGGTACTACAATCACACAATAATTACAAGTCATCTCCAGTGAAAAGACAACTCAGAAATAATAGCAGCTAGAGGAACATAGTACCCTCTTAGGCCACTTGCAGACGTATGCCAAAATTCACCTGCTAAAACCCTGGGAGGGAAGCAGCAAACTAAAGTCTGATACAAGAACCTAACTTGGATTTTATGTAGCAGCCCTCGCTTTTGGTTAGAGGTCAGTCAAAGATTGTGTATGAAACTCCTACTAAACCCAAGAAGTGAATAGATAGAAGATATGCTCGAGGATCAGGAAATTATCCTGCATAAGCACGATATTCCCACAGCAAGAAATGAACAAGCTAAAGCGATCAGAAAAAAAGTCTATGGACTTACCAAAACCAAACAATAATAGCTTTTAAATTTTCTGTGCTTACTAAAGACATTTTGTATTACGGTAGAAAAAAAAAATCTAATTTATGGGGAGCATTTTAAGTTGTCTTTTTGTTACAGTAATAGTTTACTTACTCTTTTGAAAAGAAAAACTCCCTGAAAATTGAAGAAATCTAAATTAAATTGATAGAAAACTTTAAAGAATATTGAAATTTAAGGAAGTCCTTCTCTTAATATTGGAGCTGTTGAATGCATTTCATATTACTCTAATAGACTCTTCCCAGAGCCTATTCTTTCTTTCAAATCAAATCAAAACAAAAACAGCCCAAACATTTCTGAATTTCATAATAAAATAATTTCTATTATTCTGCTTAAAGGAAGGACCGGGCCATTTCATCACCAACTTATTAAATGTGTTATAAAACCACCTACCTAATTCATTATCTCTGTCTTTTCCATCATGAATGACATAATTTCCTGAAGGTGGGTTTTGGAAGTGAAGGTTTATGTAAACCTGATCCTGCACAAAGGCAACAGAAAGGTCCAATTTGGCTTCCTGGGGCTGCTATGAAAAAGCTAACGTGCACCATGTGCTGGAATCAAATTCTGTAGTCTCCAAACACAGTGCAATAAAAATCACAAGGGAATGATGCGCAGCGCTTGGGCTCAACAACATAAAACAGGGTTTAATGGAAAGTTAAGTGCAGAAATACATCTGTAGCAACATTAGCAAAGGCCCTGGTCACAGACAGCTGGATAAAAAATAAAATATAGAAAGTTTTAATTTAGCATGAAGAAAAAGACTGCTTTTTACACTCAGAGAAGACCAAAACAGAAAAATTCTTAAGATAAATGCTGAAGATAAAGATGGGGAGAATACTTTTTATTTTTTTTTAAGGTCTTTGGAGCATTTTCTTTGATTTGACAGCAAATTTAAATAATACAAATATCAAAAGAATAGCTTTCGTTTTGCTTTCATCATTACACTTGCATCTTCTGTAGGTTATTATTCAGTATTTGTACAAGAAAAACAATGTCACCTTTCTACTGCAACTTGTTATATTATCTACTACATAAATTCAATCAAATTCACATAAAAATACATTGAATTACATTTGCAATTAATCAGAAATGTTTTAATCTATTTACGTATCTGGATGTCCTTCTGGAGTACAAATGCAACTGTTAAACATTCTATGGATGATGCATAGTTCCATTAAAGTCAAGTAAATTTGTCCACATAAAGTCAAGCAAGTCTAAAAATTGAGCTGAAAAGTATCACCAGAGATGAAACAACATTGTTAAAGCAAGTAAATCCACAAAAAGACAGTAATGCCTAGGCCAGCATAGCATAGCACTGTTGCATAAACCTGATTCCAACAGAATAAATGAACTTCATCTCACCTTCATTATTTTGTTGCCAGACTCCACGTTAACACATCTGTTTTTATGAAAAAAGCATTGATATCAAGGCTTGCATTAAAACAGAGAAACAAATGCAAACAGATTTAGCTACGCGCAAGTCAGAGCAAATCCTAAACAACACAAGCCACCTCACTGGAAACTTAACATAACTACTTACTTCTAAAGGTGGTTTAGTCAGTGACCTGGGTTAGAAACGGCTCTCCTACTTAAAACATTTAAAATAATTTACATAGTTATGACAGGTTAGAACATACCTTTTTCCCCTTGTCTTCTCTGCGTGCAAGTTGTGCACACAGAGGTAACAGAAACAGATACTTCAGAAAAAGAGAGAGGTTAAATCCTTTCAAGTCAAATCATCTTGTCACACTGAACCAGGAAACATATCACTCCTACTGATTCGTTAAAAAGAATTACATGGCCAAACGTGACTTTTTGAGAGTTACTGCCATTATCGACTGTCTGAGTACATTAAATAAGGTACTCTCTGTTTAACTATGCCAGGTACAATGAGATACTTTCTTTCCTATTTGGAAGAGTATTTCCTAGTTTTACCCAACTATATTCTAGCTAAATACATGACAAAAAAAAAAAAAAAAAAAAAACATTGAAAGCCCAATTCCTCAACAATGTTACACAATTGTTTTGTAAGCCTGGTAAAGGTGAGAAAGGTTCATGAACAACCATGAACATTTAATGACAGGACAAAATCACAGTATTTCATTATTTAGATTTAAAGAATATAACTTTTAGAAAAGATAATACTGAAAAGTTGTAAAAACAAAAAAATACCATAGTGTATTCTTATTGCTAACAGCATGCCCAGGGTTATGCAAAACATCAAAAGACAACAAAATTCCTATTGCAAAGCATTTACAATTCATATATTAAATATTTAAAACAATGGAAATCCTCGAAGATTTTTCTTTGGAAGAGTTTCTCTCTTCCTCCAATCTCCTCAGCCCAGCCCGCACGTAAATGTGAAAGCTTTATGAAAGAAGCTGGATAAAATTGGTAAGCCTTACAGAAGACAAAGGAAATGAAGAATATCATCATTCAGAATTTGAATTCAGTCTGTATTGGCAACTCTTAAAATTTAATTCATCAGAAAAATCTGATTTCTCAGTTTCAGTAATATTTGCAATTTGCTGTAACTATCTACCGAGAATTAAAGAATGTAATACATTATTACAAGCTGTATTTGGCATATAATGCCAATATAATAATAATTTTAAAAAGATTTGATCTGTGCAGGTATAATCAAAATTTAGATTAAATGAAAATCTAAAGTTTTTCCTAATATGTGAGAGGAGCAGAAAGAGGAGGGCAATAAGGTACCAGGGAAATGCTTCTTCACAGAAACAGCCTTCATGTAGAAATGAAATTCTCTACTGCTGTGGTAGGAGAAAATGTTGGCAGAGACAACAGTATACAGCTTGCATTTTCATCTGCAGAGATTTTGTTGTCAGTATACATTTTAAGAGATAGAAAAACAACAGAGGCAAGAATGATTAAAATAAAGTAGGTCTTTTCCTGCAGATAATAAACAGTGGGGCAATTAATTTAGTTTTTCTGCAAAGAAAGTTCAATTTTTCATAAGTTTCTGTAGTAGTATTACAAGAGTTAAAAGCATATAAAACCAGAAAAATACAGAAAACAACAGTACAATTACAGAAGCGTACAATTATTACTGTAAGCACTAACTATTGTACAGCTATTTCATTCATATAGCCTCTGGCTTTTAGAAAGAGTTCAGCAGAACATTTTGCCTAATTCCTGTTACACTTGCATTTAGTTGAAGGAACAGTCAACACTTCTCCACCTCATAAGCTCTTTCGATGGTAGGAAGCCAGCAAGCGAAATCCCCAAGGATCGCGTTGCACAGAACGGATTTAGTGCTAATTCTGGGCAGTTAACCACTTTTTCCCCTGCATGTGGATCTTCATGGACACCAGCAGGAACACCCAGCAAACACAGTCTTCTCTTGACACGAGGTGAGAACGTTACCAATTATGACAGCACTAAAAATGCAGTAACACCAAGATAAGCTACCAAGCAGCTCCTTCAGGACATGTGTTCTGCTGTACTTACTAGCCTTGGTTCCCTGCTTGTTCTTCCATACAAAAGGTAAAACATGGTCTTTGGTAGAGATACAGTGTTTCACATACTCTGCTTGCACAAAAACAGTTGGTAGCAAATTACCAACATCACTTTGGGGCCAGCATCACATCGCTTCAGATACTTGCAAATGTTCTTGCTTGTTGCAAGGTTTTAAGGAACATGAGTCATCTTTGCTACCTGATACTGGATGAAGGAGAGGGAACAGTCATATGATAAGCAATTCTGACCTATTAAAGAAGGCATTGTATTTCTAACTGAAAAGCCTTTAAAATATTATTTAAAAAGAATCATTATCCATGGATATTTTCTATACAATTCAGAAAAATAAACAAACAAAACAACATCAAAAAAAAATCTCCTGAATAAGAAACCTTCACATTAAAGAGATTGTAAGGTCAGAGTTTGCTGGCATCATATTTAATATTTTATTCCAATGGCTTTTTTTGAATTCAGAATTTTGTGGTTCTAAGATATCATAATAGACCCTACTTTTATCAAAATGTTCTCGTATATGCAGCAAATCTTCTACAGAATACTCGTCTTGCTTTCCGGTCCAAACAGTGAGGCTATACCTATATAAAAAAAAAAAAAAAAAAGAAAGAGAGAGAGAGAGAGAGAAAGAAGAAAAGAGAATTTAAACTGATAGGCTATTATTTTAAGGCATACAAGACAGAAAGACATGGCACGAATAAATTTCTAAAATTAGTCAGAACAGTGTCATAATTTTGGGGTGTAATTACATATAAATTTAAGTTACTTATATTTCAAAGTTAAGCAACCAAAGTTTGTGAACTATCAATCAGATCTAGACATCTACATGTCCCTGCTCTCCTCAGCCCCCTACATTCCCTCTCACTGCTTTCCTCTACTCTGTGCTACAAGCAGGAGCCCAAACAGCATCCAAGGGTCTCTCCACAGTGACTTCACATTACTGCCAACGGCAATCGCTGGATCAAAACGCTACTCCCAATGTTGGGCATGTTCAAACATATTGTGCTTTGTGTACAGAATGCTCAGCACAGACATGGTAGCTTCAGAGTAGGACTGCTAGCCTCTCAATAAACATCTCCTTCACACATGCAAACTAAAAGTTGCAGCGCTCTATTCCTTAACCTTCCTCTATTCCTTGGCCACATTTGGGTGTTTTATTTTCTTATTATAGAGGTAAATCCTCCAATTTGGCTCCAGCCAATATTTTTTCCTGAAAGCTAAACAAGCTAGAATTTCCCAAGCAAGGCTGCAATTCTTTTAAAGAAGGACACCCTCCACTGTAACACATTGATCCCTACTCTGGCTCTACTTAACGTAGCACAAAAAAAAATCCTGGGCAGACATCCAGCAAAGAAATTTCAGACTGAGACTATGCTCTTCTCATTAATCTCATTAATCTTCCATGTCTTACTGTAACTTTTTCAGAACACTTAAATACTTCAAACAATGGTTTGAAGATTAACAATAATACTCTCCTCAATATCCACATGACAAATACTTTTTTTTTACCCTTTGTTTTCTTAAAACTGTATTAATTTAAAAGCCTGGTAAATCGGAATTTACTTGTATTTGAGCAAAACTGCCTCAGCAATTTTATCTTCTAATCTTGCAGCTAAAGAATTGGGATTTTTGTGCAAGGGAATAGACAAAATCTTAATATTTCATGATGAAATATTTGGAAAAGGCACAATTTAAAAAATCTATTTTTAACATAGAAATATTTTGAAATGAATTTTCCAAAGTAAAAAATGTTTAATCATAATTTAGTCACCAGTTCTCCATTGCACATGAGAATAACAGCATTTTATTTTTCTATCCTTTCTATTGTTTTCTATTGTTCTATTGTTTCCATACATTTTTCTAACAAGTGGCAGTCTTGAAGGATCTGTCTTGGACTTTGACTGAGAACTTTGGTGCTTTGGGAACAACTTTAATAAGCTTAGATAAGCAGAATAAGATCATCAAAATGCATAAGTTACAAGATATGCAAAGGTTTGATTCTCATTCTGCTATAGATATAGGTATAATTTTCCTATATAATTAAGGGGCTTGTAAGACCATTTAAAAATAAAAACTAAGCCATATTGGAAATGACAAAATTTAGTCTGTGAAGTTTACATGTGCCTTTGTGGAGGCCTGCCTCAAGAGCAGCAGTACAGGATGCCTTGTTAGCAGATAATCAATCTCAAGGGTGGCAGTGTAGGTGTCTTGTTAATTAACCTCAAGGATGGCAGTACAGAACATCTTATCAACAGATAAGGAACAAAGCAAGAAAAAGAAGAAAACTGCAACCGCACGGCTGGCGCGTGATCAAGCAGCTGATCGGATAATCTTGACGTAATTCTTTAGACTACTGGCTTATTTAGCAACCGTGCCTCATATGCTTTTTGTAAATAAGGAATTATATCTGGGTTAGTACTGTATATAAGTTGTACCTGATGCTTAATAAAATGTCTTTGGTACATTACACCGGCGTCCATACACATCATACGCTGCATGCGTTTACAACAGAACTAAAGTTACCTCCCTCAAGCTTACCTATCTGACTGCTGCAATAACCAGCACAGCTCAGACAGCGACTGTCATGCTAACATTGCTCTTACAGGGAAAATTACAGGCTGAGAAAAGTACTGCATATTTGAGCCATTTCTTTCACCATCATTCAGTCATAGCCTACAATAAAGACCATTTGCTTAAAAAAAAAGAAATCATATTTGCAAAGATTTTTCTATCAAAAACACATTTTGTAGAATAGTTACCTTTCAATAGAAAACAAAGTATAAAAAAGTACTTTTATAGATTTTAAATTACCAGCTAGTATGTTATTTTTCTTCCAGAAATGTGCCAGAATTTCAATTAACAAACCAAATCCGTTGTAATTGAGGGAGTAGCTCTGCCTGAAACAGGGTTAAGTAATTTGGCCCAACAATTCCTCAATATGTGAGAATGAGTTAAACAACAAGAAATCAGACCTTCATACAGATCTGTTGTATTTCAATTGACCACAGAGCTAACTGCTATATAACACGTATTATCAAATATCCACCAATAAAGACTCTTCATAATCACTATTATTTCCAAACTGACAAAACACACGCAATTTATTTTGAATCACTTTTAACAGGAACTTGCACAAATCTGGCTACGTAGTCTCTATTTCCCCTCTTTACCTTTATTGTGTTTTCCAGGGTGCCAGCCAGTTGACAACCCCAGCGACAGGGTTACATCTGGGAAAAAGGAAGTGACAGTGTCGAAGAAGCCTCTGGCATCCACCACAGCGTGCCTGCCGTTGGGTCCCGACAGCACATCCGTGTTGAGCCATACAGGCAGTTCCAAACACAGCTTCACGCGTTCAAGCAGCTCCAGCGAAGGCCGCATGGCTTCCAGGCTGCACCAATGACACTCAGCTCATGAGCTGCATTGCCCAGATTGAGGACAGCAAACGCACAGCCTGCATGTAGACCTCCCAATAAGCATATTAATACTTCAGCAATGGTATTCAGAGAAATACTATCTAAAAGAACATCAAATCCCATGTTACTCATTTAAATATATTTGCATTGTGTGCTTGTAATTTTTTTACATGCTTTTCTGTGATTAGAATCATATAATGCAATATTATTTTAAAAGCTTTTCTAAGTCATTGCACTTGGCTGGAAACTCCCCATGGAAAAATAAGTAGTGGTCTTCAAATGGCTTTGAACAATAATTAAAATGAAATTAAAAAAAATACACTTCTCCTTTCCCTTCTACATCCTGGGAGACATCTACAGATTTGGTGACAATAAAAAGATGAGGCCTGTCCACATTTCTTGTATTTTTACAAAACGTTATTGCGAAAATTATATTATGCAGGACAAAAAGTGCAAAACACATTTTACAACTCTATCAATTTTTGCATTTCTGCAGTATATTGAGGCCTCGATCAAGCTTTTAAACATGGGGGTGGATTCTCCATCTGTTCGAAAAAACTGACATTGCATATGTATATGCAGACAAGGTTAAAGTTAGGAACTGCAGAGGTGTATAGATGAAAATTGCAGCTGTCTTTGAACACCATTTAAAACTTTTCAAAGCAATCTCATGGGATTTTTATGTGTATTTTCCATTAACACTTACAAAACAGCATGGTTAAAATTCCAACTGAACCTACAAATTTTAAATTAAAAATTTGGAGGGAACAACAAAAAAACCCACACTACTTCAGTAACCATACAGTTCAGCATATGAAAAAGCATTAAAGCTTGCTTTCTGCATTAGCATCCATACAAAAAAAACCTGACATCACAGGACAACAATGAAGCAGGAGATGAGATATTTAAAAGATTGCACTTAATTCTTGCATGGATTCACTTCAAAGCATTTATTAATATTGGAGCTGATGAGGACATAGAAATCCTTTCTTTAAAAAAGAAAGACTCTGGTGAAATAAAAATTCATGCAAGTAGTGGCTGATGCTTCTGAATTAACATGAACTTGAGCAGTCCTGGAACAAGCCCCTTTGCTTTCATCAGAAGCCCTGGAAGGCGTCAATGTTTCTGCTTCCCCCTCCCATGGGAGGGAAGTAGGCCAGAAAGGTTCCGACATGTGGCAGAGACCTGCGGGCTGCTCCCCTTGCAGCCTGGGGGCATCTCTCCAGGTTCCCAGTGCTATGATTGTCTTCTCCCACCTCCTTGTGCAAACAGAGCAGAAACGTGACACAAGCTTTCCAGAGAGGCATCATTTTAGTTTTCCCAACTAAAAAAAAACTTTGCTCAAGGAAGATTATATTTCTCATTAAAAAAACTATTTTGAATACAAGGGAAAGTTTTGACAGAAAACTTCTAAGCGCGTCATTGATAATCAATCCTTGTGTGGGTTCTAGGAAGGAGCTCACTTTCTACCAGAGGGAAGGATGTGGGCAAGACCCTTAACAGCAAGATGTGAGAAAAGAAGGAAACCCTCGTCCAGAAAGCAGGTTGTGCAAAAGGTTCCTAGATGTATTCTAACTGAAACTGAATTGCTACTGAAGGTAACTGTTGAATTATCAAATAGAAGTTACTTCATATAACTCTTACAGCCAGTTTTATGGTAAACTGCTGTGTTGCGACAGCTATTTTACTCTGCAGATATGCAACTTCCCTGAAGAGATCATCTCCATGACACTCAGATTAGCTAGATCCCAGGTCCAGGGGTAGAATTTGGTCTTAGTTCTTCTAACAGAATAAACCAGGGAAAATACATAAATTAACCTGCAGGAACACAGATTAATTGTGACTGAACACCAAATTTATCTGTTTTACTTTTTTGATGACTCAGAGGTCAAGAGATTCCTTACCCACAGCAGACCCTGGGTGAGTGACTAACAGCACACTGAGACTTTTCAAACTTTGCTAAATTGCATCTCCGACTGGCTGTGCACATAATCCTTTGGACACAAACCACTGACCAAGCCTGGGACTAAGACTGGATCCAGCTGCATCCAGACTCCTCTGAACCTCAAGACTCAACCCCCTCAACCTCATTCAAATGCCACTGAATATTGTTAAACCTGTTTTATCTGCCATCAAACTTTGAGCTAAATCACTCTTATCTCAACAAAACATACTGCTGCTTCTCTCTCACAAGTAAAGTGAATCTCTAATTCATGACAAAGAGTTGGTCACCAAACCTGAAGTTTTGTTCTTTCTAGAGCAAAAATGGCAAAAAAAAATGTTGAAGTGTTTAAGTTGCCTTAAGCTACTTTATTAATGAGAACTAAGCTTTATGTGATGACTGTTTAACTTGTCTGACACAAAATTTCTCAGGCTCAATAAATGAGCAACAGCAATGTATTGTAATGAAAAATGATCTAGTTTGAAGGATTTTTTCATGGAATGGAGAAAACACTGCTCCTCTTCTTAGGCGTCATGTAACATAGCACTGAAATCACTTACCAACACTAGAATAATTTAGTCTCAATAAAATGGAGAATGATCTTACATTCAAATTTATAGAATAGAATAGAATAGAATAGAATAGAATAGAATAGAATAGAATAGAATAGAATGCTTAAGGTTGGAAGGGACCTCTAGAGATCATCTAGTCCAACCCTCCTGCACACACAGGGTCTCCTAGAGCATGTGGCACAAGACTTGATCCAAGCGGGTTTTGAAGATCTCCAGAGAAGGAGACTCCACAACCTCTCTGGGCAGCCTGTTCCAGTGCTCTGTCACCCTCACTGTCAAAAAATTTCTCCTTAAGTTCCTGTGGAACTTTTCATGCTTCAGTTTGTGGCCATTTCCTCTCGTTCTGTCGGTGGCCACCACTGAAAAGAGGCCAGCCCCATCCTCCTCACTGCCTCCCTTGAGGCACTTATAGACACTGATTAGATCCCCTCTCAGCCTCCTCTTCTCCAGGCTGAACAGGCCCAGCTCCCTCAGCCTCTCCTCATAGGGCAGATGATCCAGGCCCCTGATCATCCTCGTGACCCTGCGCTGGACTCTCTCCAGCAGCTCCACATCCCTCTTGTACTGTGGAGGCCAGAACTGGACACAGTACTCCAGATGTGGCCTCACCAGAGCTGAGTAGAGGGGCAAGATCACCATTCTCGACCTGCTGGAGACACTCCTCTTAATGCACCCCAGGATGCCATTGGCCTTCTTGGTCACGAGGGCACACTGCTGCCTCATGATCAACCTGTCGTCCACCATGACGCCCAGGTCCCTCTCTGCAGAGTTGCTCTCCAGAAGGTTGGTCCCTAGCCTGTACTGGTGTCTGGGGTTATTCCTCCCTAAGTGCAGGACCTTGCACTTGGCCTTGTTGAATTTCAGAAGATTTCTCACAGGCCAGTTGTCCAGTCTGTCCAGGTCCCTTTGAATAGCAGTGCAGCCCTCTGGGGTATCAGCTACTCCTCCCAGCTTCGTATCATCTGCAAACTTGCTGAGGGAGCACTCTGTGCCTTCATCCAGGTCGTTGATGAATAAATTGAACTGGACTGGACCAAGGACTGACCCCTGGGGGACACCGCTAACCACAGGCCTCCAACTAGACTCTGCACTGCTGATCACCACCCTCTGAGTTCTGCCATCTAGCCAGTTCCCAATCCACCTCACTGTCCACTCATCCATCCCACACCTCCAGAGCTTGTCCAGGAGGATATTGTGAGGAACGGTGTCAAAAGTCTTGGTGAAGTCAAGATAGATGACTGCTCTCCCCTCATCTACCCAGCTAGTCATTCCATCATAGAAGGCTACCAGGTTAGTCGAGCATGATTTCCCCTTGGTCAACCCATGCTGACTACTCCCAAGCACCTTCTTGTCCTCCATGTGCCTGGAGACAACAGCCAGTATGAGCCGTTCCATCACTTTTCTGGGGACGGAGGTGGGGCTCACTGGCCTGTAGTTGCCCGGATCCTCCTTCTTGCCGTTTTTGAAGACTGGCGTGACATTGGCCTTCTTCCAGTCCTCCGGCACCTCCCCCGTTCTCCAGGATCTTTCAAAGATGATGGAGAGCGGCTTAGCGACAACATCTGCCAGCTCCCGCAGCCCTCTGGGGTGCATCCCATCAGGGCCCATGGATTTGTGGGTATCGAGTTCCCTTAGGTGATCTCTGACCCATTCTTCCTCTACCCAGGGCAAGTCTTCCTCTTTCCAGGCTTCTTCTCTTGTCCCTAGGGCCTGGGACTCTACAGGGCTGCCCTTGGTAAACACTGAAGCAAAGAAGGCATTCAGCAACTCTGCCTTTTCTGTGTTATTCGTAATCAGGTCACCCACCTCATTCACCGGCAGACCCACGTTTTCCTTGATCTTCCCTTTGCCGTTAATATATTTGAAGAAGTTTTTCTTGTTATTTTTAACATCCCTTGCTTTATCGTGTTCCAAACATGCATTAGCTTTCCTTGTCGCATCTCTGCATTCCCTGACAATGTTCCTGTATTTTTCCCAGGGGAACCTGCTGTCCTTTTTTCCACATTCTGTATA
>VWPW01016936.1:0-15388 GCA_013389825.1 Crypturellus undulatus
CCTCTCCTCTCCTCTCCTCTTCTTCCTCAGAGCAGTGGCTTTATATGTCCCTTTCCAGCAGCCTGTAGGAAAGCAGGAGGAGGGAGAAGCTTGTCTTGCTCCAGTTCTGGAAAGGAATAAGCAGGACTACATGTGGCAAAAGACCACATCTCGTTTGCCAGAGGAAGGCAAAACCATCTGCCACTCATTACCAGGGTGCAGCAATGAGTCTTCTGGGTGCCTTGGGTGAACACAGCTCATTCCTTTAGGTTTCTCACTCCTCAGTCAGAGATCTTCAGTCCCTCTACTGTGTTTTGTTACAGCAAGTGGCCAAGAAGATGAATTTGGATATGAGGAAAACTTCCTCTCTGTGGAAAGACCAAGCCTTGGTGGAGATCAACATCGCTGTCCTGTACAGCTTCCAGGTAGCTGAGCTGCAGGACTCACTGCAGGGCTTGGGTGAGGGTTGAGGGATGCAGATATCCGCCAAGGACAATCGTGGCTACCGATACACTCAGCTAAAATTGTGCCATGCCCTCCTAATTTCAGGCTGTTCCAGGAGCCTGCAGTGAAATTTAATAATCTCTGTGCCCTGGACCCTGCAAAGACGGCACTGCCACAGCCTGAGCTCTGCCAGTGCACAGGGATCACCCCGAGGGCGCGGGATCCAGCCCTTCTGTACTGTCCGACACAGGAATCGGCAGTTTTGACACCAAAAACCTTGCCCGGGCTCTCCCCAGGCTCTCCCCAGGCTTGCCCTGAGTAGTAAGGCTGAGTAGTGAACCTGGTCCTTGCATCTGCAGAGGGTGGAAGCCCTTTCCGGATCTGGATCCTTGAGATCTGCAAGACATGGAAGCCCAAAGGGGCTGAGCAGCAGCTCCAGTCTCTTTGTGCCACCTTGGTCCTTGCTCAGCTCATGACCAAGGACAAGAGCAACACCCGTCCCACAGCACGGCCACTCAGGAAGGCCAGGGCTGCTTCTCAGCTGCAGAAAAAGGCATTGCTCAATGACTTTATTCTTTGGAAAGACGGTAGCAGTAGCCACTGTGTGCCCATTTTGAATGGTGTAGTCCTGTGGCACCGTGGGAGTGAGGCACTTTGGGTCAAACACTTCTAAATATTAATAACTAACTAAATAAAGATGAAATATGAGGGCCGCCCTTTACGACACCCTACAAGGTCCTTCTGGAGGACTCCTGGTGCATGAGCATCCTCCAGCTTTGGGCTTCCAGCCAGTGGTCACCTGTGGCATTTATGTCTGCTACATTTAATGCTTGATGTCCACTTTTATCCAGAGCTCTGCTTCCTGGCCATAGTCCTCCCAGCTGAAGTGTTTGGCTTTCGGTGTGGAGTATTAACCAGCTATTCTTGGCTCTGCTCTCTTCCCTTGGCTAGAGTGACAAGGTGACCATTGTGGATCACCATTCAGCCACCGAGTCCTTCATCAAGCACATGGAGAACGAGTACCGGTGCCGCGGAGGCTGCCCCGCTGACTGGGTGTGGATCGTCCCCCCGATGTCCGGCAGCATCACCCCTGTTTTCCATCAGGAGATGCTCAACTACCGTCTCACACCGTCCTTTGAGTACCAGGTACCGTCTGCGCTCTACCGTACTGCAGGGCTGCGTGCCCAGGGGTATGACCAAGAGCAGGGCACGGGCTGGAGGAACCGGGCAATGCAGCAAGAAGGGAATTGCCTAACCCCTCCACAACAGTCCCTTGAGTCAGTGAATCCATGGATGTGTCTAGCTGAGCATCTCTCTAATTTGGTGTAATAACCAGAACTCCCTTCTGTCCCTCCATCAGAGCATGGGACACCTTAGCCCTTCGCTTGCACCTTTGGTTCAAGCAGGCAAAGCAGAGCTCTGGATCTTCTGGATGTGCCTAATTTTGCTCTGGGGTTGGTGAGTGGCTCCCCACACTCTCCAGCTTGCAGATGGGAGCAGAGGACTTCCACCGGGCTGGGGATCCAACACGTTCGTCGGGGCTCCTGCTCAGCAAGCCAAGCCGTGGGCTGACACGACGGTGCTGGAATATTTAACACTTCAGAGCATGGGAAAAAGGGCCCTAAGCAAACACACCCTCATTAACCAAACATCCCTGCTCTGGTGGTTTTTCACACAATGTGACCTTTAATCAAGAGCCCTTAAGGAACAATCAGAAAACAGAGCAGTCTGTTCATTTTTATAATCAGTCCACCAGGAACCCCGATGATTCCTGGCCCTGATTACAGACAGCAGCCTGTAAGGGCACGGAATTAGCTTCTGTGCACTCGTTTCTCTCTGCAGCTGACCCCCATTCCCAAAGAGTCTCTGAAGAAAAGGGATTTGGTTTGGGGAGGGGAAGGGATGTGTTTCCATTTTCTCCTTTTTCTAGCAGTGCCCCTTCTGTTTCTGCTTGTTTCTTAATGCTCATTTTAGAGCTGAGGGGCTATTTGACCAGACACTGCTACGAGCCAGAATCATTTTATTAGACTGCAAGAGCCTAGGCATACTTAAATGCTCATTTACCCCAAGAGACCTTTGAGGTCCAAGGATCCAACGCTGTGAAGAGTGTCTGAGGTCAGATAATCCCTCAGGAGCAGGGGGATTCGGTTTTGAGCACCACGGAGCTGAGCATTGCTCTTGTCTCTCCTAGCCGGACCCTTGGAACACTCATGTCTGGAAGGGGGTCAACGGGACGCCTACCAAGAAGAGGGCCATTGGCTTTAAGAAGTTGGCAAAGTAAGTGCCAGGGGACTCGGAGGAGCCCTCGAGTGCCACGGGCTGCTCCTGATTGGGGGCTCGGCAATGCTGCCCTAAGGAAGTGTGCTAACTCCTGCGTGTTGTGAGCCTGGATCTGAGGCTGCCGAAGGCTTTGGTTGAAAAGAGGGATGTTCAGGGAAGCATTCAAAGGGACATTCGAAGCGAAGCCCTTTGAAAAACCCAGCAGGTCTTTAAAGGCTGTGCGGATGGGGGTGATGTATAGTGAATATTGCATGTAGTCTCTGTTGCTGAGATGTATCGCTCTCCAGTACGGTGGTCTTCAAAGCCCAGGGGGGGCCAGCTCACTTCTTGGGATTGTATCACCCGCTTCTCCTTGTGCAGCCTCCTGGGGCAAGGAGATCAGTCACCGCCGTGTGTGGCGACGGTGCCGCACCAAGATCAAACTCCTGCCTTTATTTTTCACTGCCTCTTTAGCTATTTGAGGAGCAGGTGTCTCTACCGGGTAGCTAAATCTCTCACTGCTTTGCAGTCCCACTTGGCAAGGAGGAGGAAGATGGGAATAAGGAATCTTCCAACATGTTACAGCGCAATCAGCGCTGCAGCATCCCTTGGTTTTTAGAGCAAAGCTGAGATTCAGGCTTTGCGTCCTCCCCTTGCAATGGGCTGTGCAAGCCCCTGTCCCGTGCCAAACGCTCCTAAGCTCCCAGTCAGCAGGGATCAAGGAAGGAAGAGTAATTTGGCCCCTTTGACTGCTCCTGGCCCGAACGCCTTCCTTGTGGGCCGTTGGCAGGGAAGTTGGTGTTGGAGGTGTTGGAGGAAGGAGAGCGCTGGGCCAGGACGGAGCAGGGCTGGGGCTGCCCTGGCACCCGTGCCCGGGCTGCCAGGTGGCCTTGTGCTCTTCACAGCTTTTCCCACGCTTTGCTTCGCTGCGTGCCCACTACCAGCGTGTTCTCACTCCTCAGTCATCACCTGCTGCAAGCTGTTTTCCATGGTACATCTATTAAACAGGATCAGCAGCTGGGTCACGAACGCGCTCCCTAGGCTGGCACCAGCGCAGCCGGGGCCAGCGGGGAGCTCGGAGAGATTAATTGAGCCATTGGGTTTGCAGAAACAATGGATTTTATTTGTAGCCATCGTGTGTGTGCAGTTGATAAATGCTTTTATAAAAATGTACGCCTGGCAGGTAAGCTTTTTTTAAAAACAGCTCTGCATTGTTCCTGATGGGGGGAAGGAATTTATTTCTTTTAATTCACCATTAATCCTGCCTGGATCTGCGCTAATCAGCTGCACAAGTGGCAGACCAAGCCCAGCCATCCTGAGTGTTGCACCTGGCACTGGTTTTGCTGTGATTTTGCTGCCTGTTCAGACAGGCTGGGCTGGTTCTGCCAAACCAAAGGGTTCAATTCTGCAGTCCCTCCCCATCCTGCCCCTTCCCTCCCCGGCGGTCAGCGCAAGCCCTGGAATCGGGAGCCGCTACCACCCAGGGAAAGCAAAGGGGTGGCATGAATATGCAGAACCACATCCAGGAGTGATTCCATAGCAGTAAACATAAATCCTGACTTGGAAGCGGACGGGAGCTCCCCAGAGGAGCCCTGCCGGGGGAAGCGCTCCGTGGTCACAGCAGCCTCCGACGACACAGCCCGGAGGCAGGCGGTAACTCTATGGCTGGGGATTCTTCCCTTTTTCTTCTCCTTTTTCTTTTCCTAAGTGGATTNTGGGGGAAGCGCTCCATGGTCACAGCAGCCTCCGGCCACACAGCCCAGAGGCAGGCGGTAACTCCATGGCTGGGGATTCTTCCCTTTTTCTCCTTTTTCTTTTCCTAAGTGGATTTTTAAAGAGCATCCAGAGCATGGGGTGGTGCTGAGCCTGCCCTCTTCGGACTTTGCATTTTGCTGCCTCACGGAGAAACTTTCAAGGCAGCTCCGAGCTGTCAGGGTGAATCAAGCAGCTCGTGTTGCTGCGGCCACATAAGATGCTTGGTGCCCTCACAGCCCCCTCAAATGCTCCTCACTTTGCAACACACGGGGCTAAACCCAGGCCTCAGCTCTGAGCTGCCTGGCTGGGACAAGAGCAGGGAGGATTCAAAGATGTGAAGAGATGGAGAAGCCACTGTTTCTTCAGCACTTGGTCTCTGTTTAGGCTCTGGCTTTTGCTTTGAACTCAGCTATTGATTAGGGACTGCTGTCCCGGGTTGTTCTGCTTCTCGGTCCCTGCAGAAAGAGCCTCTCAAAGCCAGGTTTAGCATTTACCTCCTGTCTGCTCCTCACCAAGGTACTTCAGCTCTTCACCACAATCCAATCCACCTTTCTGATAAGTCAGGACAAACACGCTCTTCCACAGTGCCCATATTTGACATACAGCACCAAAACGGTGCAGTTTTGAACGCAGGATGTTCATTTAATAATAAACATAAATAGACTGGGCTAGAGGCACCAGTAGGGACTTGGGTGCTCCCATTACTCTCTTACGGGGATTTGTTCTTGCTTCCCAGAGCTGTGAAGTTCTCGGCCAAACTGATGGGCCAGGCCATGGCCAAGCGGGTCAAAGCGACCATCCTGTACGCCACAGAAACAGGGAAGTCCCAGGTCTATGCAAAAACTCTGTGTGAGATTTTCAAGCATGCTTTCGACGCCAAGGTAGAGTATTGCTTCCAGCCCCTGCACGATTGCACACGCCTGTGGGTAACCCAAGGAAATAAACGGGTTTGGGGCAACACATTTGGACCTTCCCAACCTGTGTGGGCCCTCAGCAGCTCCCAGGATGTGTCCCGGTTCGCCTGCATTACTCAGGAGAAGGCTGCATCTGATCAGCATCGCCAGTTAATACTCCCATGGGTGGTGGGGACTACATTTGTATTCTGCTTCTCAGGGGGAAGTTTTCGGGGGAGAATTGTTTATTAAATCCCTTGATGTCACTTTCCTGGTGTGGAGGTTTCTGCCAGCACATTGGCATGGAGTCAGGGATGCGGGCGCAGGGACTCAGCGGAGCGGAGCGGAGCTCTCCCCGCGGAGGGACTCCCGCTAACACCTCTGTCGCTCCCAGGTGATGTCCATGGATGAGTACGACATCGTTCACCTGGAGCACGAAACCATGGTCCTGGTGGTCACGAGCACCTTTGGCAACGGAGACCCCCCTGAGAACGGAGAGGTAGGACGGACCGNGGGAGAATTGTTTATTAAATCCCTTGATGTCACTCTCCTGGCATGGAGGTTCTCCATTGGCATGGAGTCAGGGATGCGGGCACAGGGACTCAGCGGAGCGGAGCTCTCCCCGCGGAGGGACTCCCGCTAACACCTCTGTCGCTCCCAGGTGATGTCCATGGATGAGTACGACATCGTTCACCTGGAGCACGAAACCATGGTCCTGGTGGTCACGAGCACCTTTGGCAACGGAGACCCCCCTGAGAACGGAGAGGTAGGACGGACCGTGGGGACATGGGCAGACAGTGGAGAACAGGGGAGAACCCCGGGCCTCTCCGCCTGGCTGTCCCATGCTGAAACGGCCTGAAACAGGGCCCGGGTGCTATGTCACCCTTGGTGTCGTGCTTATCTCTGCCTCCAGCTCTCTGAAATGGGGATATCCCCTTATTCCCTTGTCAGCTGTGAAGCAAATGATGTATTAGTGGCCTGGGGCCAAGCTTTGGTCACCGCTTGGGTTCCCATAGCCAGACCTGCAAACCGATGCTGACTTGCAAACGCGCAGACTGATGGGCTCTGCTGTGGGTTTTTGCTTTTGTCTCTGTAGAAATTTGGCTGCGCGCTGATGGAAATGAAGAATCCCAACTCCAACCTGGAGGAGAGGAAGTAAGAGCCGCACATCCCCATTCCCAGCCCAGAGAGCGACAGCCTAATCCCTCGGTTTTCCTGCTCTCCGAAGGGAGAGCCAAATCCCAGCACAGGTTGCAAGTTTACAAAGGTCGGAGGGATGAGACTGGCCTGGGGAACTGGGGTTGGAGCAGGCTGGGATCACCACGGGGGCAATAGCACCTGAATGGATTCCTGCTTAGAATTCCCTGCTATAATTCCCAGCCACACATGTCCCACGGGCAAGGCACTTAGGACACATCCATACGAACCAAGATGCCCTGGAGCACGCTGTGCTTTTGCAGCGGGTCCCTAAATCCAGGCGCTGCGAGGTGGGGATGAGCCTTGCCATCCTGCAGGTCACACGTGAGTGGTGGCACTCGCACGAGCTGATCTGTCACGAGGGCTGAAAGCACAGCTGCCGGCCGACAAATACTTTTCAGAAGTGAAGAGTTTATTAAAATACCAAATCTGGGGTTCTTTTGAGTTGCCTTCTGGAATTTGAGACTGTAGGGCTGGCATTTTGAAGTTTTTTCTCTGCAGCTGTAAGAAGCAGGCGGCTACAGAAGAACAGATAAAAGCAGGAATTCACCCACAGTCATTAAGTCCTATAGCGGAGGCTTTCAAGGAGACACAAAAATAGTGCGACTTGCAGGAAGAGGGGAGTTCCCAGCTGTGTGGATGTAGGCGGCCAAAAAGGACGGAGAGAATTTGAGAACCAAATCTATCATCTGGTATCATGCAAAAAAAAAAAAAGAAAGAAAAAAAAAAGGGGAAAATAGGAGCTGTTGTAACTTCTGGCTGTAATTTTTGTAATGCTGAGTCCGGAACTAGGACTTTGAAGACAGGGCTTGGGGTGTTAGAAAATTCCCGTTGGTGAAGGAGGAGCCTTGAGCATCGTCAACCAGATCCCTGCAGGGCTTGGGAGCCAAAAGCCATTAGGTTTCTAATGGCCTCATCCGTTAATGGGGACAGCTGACAAAATGGGACACGCGGGCAGCCCTGAAGGTGTCGGCATGAGGAACAAGCTGGGGCGTTTTGCATGTGGCTCTGGCCCCAGGATCTCCTACTTTACGGGCTTGGGTTGCTCCTGCATGCGGCTGGGTGCTGCCCCCGGCAAGCCAGATAGGTTTGAGAAGGACAAAAGACAAATTGGAGCTCAGTGTTGGCTGCTCCAGTCACCTCTAAATCTAATTTAAGGGCCTGGCAAGGGCTTCGAAGGGCCAGGACAGCCTGTGGCTTGGTTTCCTGACAGCAAAAGTGGTCAGAGTGCTGGAAAAAGTGACCTACGAGGACAGAGCAAAAGGGTGAGAGATATTTTGTCTGTATAGAAATGCAGCGTGGCAGCAGATTTCACATATGGAAAAGGCGACTGCAAAAGAGGAAGGAATAAAATATTCCCCACGCTCCCCACCCAGGACGGGCCGAGGGATCACAGATCTGGATGGTAGCAAGAGAGAGTGACATTAGGCATAAAATGAAGCTTTTGCAGCGCCAAAGGGCCTGAGGGAGACCACCTCGAGGAGAGGAAAGGGCAAGAAGAGGAAAAGGCAGGAGAGAGCAGGGATCGGGGCGCTCAGCAGCCTCCCAGCGCCGCGTCCTGCTTTTTAGCTATGATCACGTATTCAGCTCCGTGCCTCCAACACCAGACAGTTCCGCAGGGGTTCTCCAAGGATTTTCAAGGCATTTGTGCCTTGCACTGCATGCAGTCGTGGAAGGAAAACGGAGCTCAGGGTCAGCAGGAGTGCGTAAGATGGTTCGTGTATCCCGGGGGATCAAAGCGATTGCTACAGGAGCACCTGAACTGCGGGACTGACCCTGCAAAACGCCGTGCTGTCGCGGCGAGGGGGAAGCGCTGCGCACGGTGAAGTCTCCGGCTGCGCGTGCGCCCCTCGGAGCCGCAGCGGGCGCTGACCGGGCCGGCCCAGGCTGCGCAGCTGCAGCCCCAGAGCCGCCCGGGCGCCTCCAGCGCCGGCTTCGTGCCAGCCTGACCCTCGTGCACCCAGCGCGGGGTGAGAACAGAGCCCAGGGCGAGCGCAGGCTGCCGCTGCACCCGGACGGAGCCGAGCGAGAGCCTAAGAGGAAGAGACAAGGGGAGCGGGTCAGCAGAGGCGCGAGCAGGGCAGGTGGCCAGCAGTGGCTCCGCAGCAGAGGTGGCAACGCCAGGGCTCCTCATTCCTGCCAGTTATTTTGCTCAGAGGGTTCGGGCTCCTCCGCGACGCGCGTTGGGTGCAGGAGGGCTGCGTGACTCATGCACACACTACTGCTTCGTTGCTCTCGCGGTATATTTAGAAACTCTTGTGTAGAGCAATTTCTGAAGATGGTTCAATTCAGAAATACTTGTGCTGCTTTCAGGGTTTTTTTCTCCTCTCGCCTTCCCCCTCCTTGTCCTCTCCCCTTACTTTTTCTCCCTATGAATGGAAAAACCTTCCCAAGTAGATACGTGCGCCCGACCTTGCATACAGCCGGGAAGGACAGGCAAAACACAGGGAGCTCCAAAGCGATGGACGAGACGTGGGGCTGCCCAGGGAGTCCGCAGAGCCACACGGACCGGGTTGGGGTGCAGCGTGGGGACACTGGGGCCGTGCAGCCCTACAAGCCGCGTCCGCTCCCGCCGTGACATTGATGGTGTTGCCGTTCACAGGAGCTACAAGGTCCGCTTTAACAGCGTCTCCTCGTACTCGGACGCACGCAAATCTTCAAGCGACGGGCCTGACTCCAGGGACAACTTTGAAAGCACGGGGCCCCTGGCTAATGTCAGGTAAATAGGATGGGGTGGGAGGCAATGGTTTCTTGGGGTCCAGGCAGAAAAGATTAAGGAAACTTCAGGAGCGGCAGGAGGGGCAGAGCTGCTGCCCTTCTTCCACAGCTCTGCCTAAAACGTGATGCATTTTTGTAGCATAGAAATCCCTTCACGTTCCCCCAGGTTGGTGCAGGAGCGGGGAGGCGGCAGTGTCCTGAGTGGACCTGTGTCCCTCAACGCTCCGTGGCCAACGCTGTGTCCCCTCTCCACAGGTTCTCCGTGTTTGGGCTGGGCTCGCGCGCTTACCCCCATTTCTGCGCCTTTGCCCGCGCCGTAGACACCCTCCTGGAGGAGCTGGGTGGAGAGAGGATCCTCCGCATGGGAGAAGGGGATGAGCTCTGTGGCCAGGAGGAGTCCTTCAGGACCTGGGCCAAGAAGGTCTTCAAGGTAGCCCTCTTCCCTTGTGCTTCGGGCAGGAGCAGAAGGCAGAGGAAGCAGAGCCTGCAAAGCCTCTGCTTAGACCTGGATCTAATCCCAGCCTCTCCTTCCCTGTGCTGGGACCCAGGGTTATAAGGGAGCTTGGTCCACAATAAAAAAAAAAAAAAAAAAAAAAAAATTTCCCGAGGTTCCTCAGGTTCTGGAGAAGTTCTGGTCTGAGCTACGTAGCTGCCAGAGGGTGTCAGGGTGGTGGATGGCCCAAGATGTGTCCCTTGTCACTGTGGTCTAGCGCTACCCAGCCATGGCCTTCCTCCAACATGCGCTGGCCAAGGTGGGATGGGGACCTGGGTGGGATGACGGGGACCTGGGTGGGACGACAGGGTCCTGCTCGGGGGCGTGTGGGGATGGCCCGGGCGTCCCGGGAAGCCGGGGCGCAGCGGGGAGTCGCGCGAGAGCCCATGTGGCTGCAGGCAGCGTGCGACGTGTTCTGCGTGGGCGACGACGTGAACATCGAGAAGGCCAACAACTCCCTCATCAGCAACGACCGGAGCTGGAAGAGGAGCAAGTTCCGCCTGAGCTACGTGGCCGAGGCCCCCGAGCTCACCCAAGGTACAGACGCGGGGTCCCTGGAGGTGGGGCAGGTTGAGGAGGACGAACCTCCTTGCCCAAATTCCCCATCTTCCTCCATCTCCATGATAAATACCTTGCACTTCAGCCCTGCCTCTCCTCCCCGTCCCAAGGCTCTGCCAGTTCCTCTCTGTATCTGCGTAGCCGAGATGTAAGATCCGATCCGATCTGATCTTCCTCCTCCTGAGCCCTTTTCCAAAGCAAAGAGCTGGAAATCTGGGAGCCTTCCAGACTCTTTGCTCCAGCCCTGTTCGTGCGAGCGTCGCGGTGCAGTGGCGGTGCAGCCCGCTGCCACGCAGCCCCACAGCGGCTCCTGCAGCGGAGGATCCGCAGCGCTGGCCCCGCTCATGCTCACGCGGCACTGAGGCGCTCAGGCCCACGCTTGGGCACAGCTCTCCTTGCGCCAGCGCTTCCTGAGGGCTCCTCCATCAGCAACAAAACAGGGAACTTGTCCGGCTCCAGCTTGTGCCTTCCGACTCTCCTTGGAGCCTGCAAGGAGAGGCAGCAGCAGGCAGTGCCCCTGTGGAAGCCAAGCGCTCTCCGCTTTGGCCACGCTGCTGCTTTACTTCACTGATTTCTCCTTCACAGGTCTGTACAGCATCCACAAAAAACGAGTCTTTGCAGCCCGGCTGATAACACGCCAGAACCTCCAGAGTCCAAAATCCAGGTAGGAGGTGCAGGTATCCTGCAGCCTGTGGAAGGAGATGCACTCGCTTTGCTCCCAAACGTATTAGTGCACAAACCGTTGCATGTATCTCCTGAACCTAAAATGTCCCACGGATCCCATCCCTGTGCAAGTGTGGCCTAAATCATAATCTCGGCTGACAGCTGCGCTAATCCAGTGAAGTTTTTCCTAGCTCCTAACCTAGTGAAAGCTCTACCACTCCATAAACCAACCTCCTGCCTGTAAAGACAAGGAAAAGATGGGTTGCTGCGACTACGGCGTGGCAGGGTGTATTTAAAGCAGGGATAAAATTGCTGAAGGAAGAGGCTAAATGATCCTCCCCTTCCGAACGTGCCCTGGCTGTGAGTCAGCGCATGGGGAGGGAGAGGGGGTTGCCGTGTGCTCGGCCCGTCGGGCTCCGCGTCGCCGTTTGGGTGATGGGCTCCGTGGGTCCATCTACCCCCAGCACACCCGAAGGCTCCCAAAGCTGCAGGGAACAGAGCTCAGCAGCTCCCCGAGAGACTCCTCTAACCCGTGTCCTGGCTTTTTCCTCCTTTCCCTGCAGTCGCTCGACAATTTTCGTGCGGCTTCACACCAACGGCCACCAGGAGCTGCAGTACCTGCCCGGGGACCACCTGGGCGTGTTTCCAGGGAACCATGAAGACTTGGTCAATGCCTTGATCGACAGGCTGGAAGATGCCCCTCCAGCCAACCAGGTGGTGAAGGTGGAGCTCCTGGAGGAGAGGAGCACAGCCCTGGGTGAGCAGGGACAACGTAGAGATGCACCTTGGCACAGACAGGGTCTATCCTCCTCACCCATCACTCCACACTAGTTGCTGTAGCTCCTCAGGGATGTAGATGATCCCATGAGGAATCATATCCCATCTCACCAGTGCATTTGCCTGGACTGGGAACCCCTCCTTTCACCTTCTTCTGCCCAGATTCACTTCTAATCTGCACTCAGAGCATAGGGCGAAGGTTTGAAGGGTGAGCAGGAGCCTGGGGAATATGTTTCCTAGATCTTCAAACAAACTAAATCCATTTACATTCTCATAGGATAAGCAAACTCTAGCACTGGAAAGAAAAGTGAAGTGATCTTGGTGGACCATTCCAATACTGTATTTTGAGGGTAGGTTTGATGCCCTCCTGCCATGCATATTGCAGCATAACTCAGTGACCAAGGCTGAAAGTGACTTTGTACTTGGGCACAGTGCACAGTGTCTCCCTTTTAGCATGGGGATATCTCCTTGACTCTTCTTTCCAGCTCCTCGTCATTCACTGTCAGAGCTGAGAAGGGTGAATGACAACAGGGATTTGTCCATCTTGGCTCTTGGGCTCAGCTGATCCCATGGTTGTGTTGGATTTCCTCCTGGCAGGTGTTATCAGTAACTGGACGGATGAGAGCCGCATCCCGCCGTGCACCATCTTCCAGGCGTTTAAGTACTACTTGGATATCACCACTCCTCCAACGCCCCTGTTGCTGCAGCAGTTTGCTTTGCTGGCCACCAGCGAGAAGGAGAAGAAACGTCTTCAGGTCCTTAGCAAGGTAAAGCCTCAAATCCCTCCAGCAGAGACTCATTTTGCTGACTTTATGGAGCAAGTAGTCAGATTCCTCCTCCTGTATGTGTGAGTATCCATGGAGCTTCTTGGGAAGAATGTGATCAGAAAGGCCAGTGCCCATGTGAGTCACTGCCAATATTTTTTCTTCTCAGAGATGAGAGCAGGATTCATTAAGGGTGGCCCATTGTGGACACAGAAATGCTTTTGACATGCCCCAGGACACAGTCCTTCCTCTTCAGATCATCTTTCACATGGCTCCTTCCCCCAAGGCTATTTGCTCTATTTAGCAGCCCATTCCTTCAGCCCCCAGTGAAATAACTTCTAGATAGAACCTCAGCACAAAGGAAGACTTGGAAACAGAGTGGCCTGACAAGAAGCAGATCTGGAGCAGAGCTGTCACCCATCCCAGCCCTGCCACAGACCTTGGAGCCACCAAGCCTGGAAGGGGAAGGTGCTGCAGCTCTCACCTCCCTTCTCTCCCCGGCTGCAGGGCTTGCAGGAGTACGAGGAGTGGAAGTGGTCCAAGACGCCCACGGTCGTGGAGGTGCTGGAGGAGTTCCCCTCCGTGCAGATGCCCTCCACGCTGCTGCTCACGCAGCTGCCCCTGCTCCAGCCGCGCTACTACTCCATCAGCTCCTCGCCGGAGATGTACCCCGGCGAGGTCCACCTCACCGTGGCCGTGGTCTCCTACCGCACGAGAGGTACCGCCGAGGCGGCGCTGGACACGGGCTGGGCGCAGGGACTGGGGAGAAGCATTTGGGCCATGTCTGGAGCTGCTGAATGTTGAGATGTTGTTTTAAAGCCTTTCTACCTGCTGCAGTGATCAGACTCCTTGAGACCCTAGCGCTGTTGTCCCATGTTATTGAGAATTGCGGCATGTCTAAGGGTAGNGCTGGGCGCGGGGACCGGGGAGAAGCATTTGAGCCATGTGTGCAGTGACCAGACTCCTTGAGACCCTAGCGCTGTTGTCCCATGTTATTGAGAATTGCGGCATGTCTAAGGGTAGAGATATCACAGCTGGCTTCGGCACTAGCAACAAACCAGCCACAGGGGCTCCGAGCTCCATGCGGGCTCATTCCCTTGCCCGTGCTGATGGGCACACTGCTCGACTAGCCAGATTTCAGTGGGGCACAAGCCCCACTGTGTGCCAGCTGCCCCACTCACCGTGCAGGGAGACACAGGGCTGCCCCTGCAGCATCCAAGCACCCCGTTTCTCCCAAGCGCGTGGGATAACGATGTGGGGATGTTACAGAAGGGGTTTAGGGAAGGAAGCGCTTGGAGTGGCTGGATGTTGAGCTCAGGCTCTGCTCTCTCACCTCCTAGATGGCGAAGGTCCCATCCACCACGGAGTCTGCTCCTCGTGGCTCAACCGCATTCAGACCGATGAAGTCGTGCCCTGTTTTGTGAGAGGGTGAGTGCCCCACGGGGGCGAGAAGGACGTGGCAAGCGCCCTTGCTCGTAAAGCACCAAGGGGTTGGAGGAGACAGGGCTGCCCTTGTGCTCACGTGGGTTCCTCCAGGACTGAGCTCTTCAGCACTCAGATGCTGCTGTATGAAAATTCACTTTGCTTTTTCCACCTTCCTCTCCACTTCCAGCTTGCCTTGGCCACGCGTGGCCAGAGGAAGGGAGCACTGGGCTTTTGGGCTTTAACTGATGTCTCCACTCTTGTGCAGAGCGCCTGGCTTCCACCTACCCCAGGATCCCAAGGTCCCCTGCATCCTCATCGGCCCTGGCACGGGAATCGCCCCTTTCCGGAGCTTCTGGCAGCAGCGGCTCTTTGAAATCCAGCACAAAGGTGGGTTCTGCTCCTTGCTGGTTTTCTCCTCCCCATCCGTGCCAAGGAAGCCTCCTGTGGATGGAGTCGTCTTGTGCAGGACACCAGGCAGGTCCGGGGGGTCCCCGGGGCTGACCACATCCCCTCTTCGCCCCCAGGCTTGAAGCCGTGTCCGATGGTCCTGGTGTTTGGCTGCCGGCAATCCAGGATCGACCACATTTACAAGGAGGAGACGCTTTTTGCCAAAACCCAAGGCGTCTTCAGAGAGCTGTACACAGCCTACTCGCGGGAGCCGGACAAGCCAAAGGTGAGGAGCAGGGCCCGCGCGCAGCCCCGAGCGGCCACGGTGGGATCGTGTCCCCCTGCACAGCGCCGCGCCAAGGGCTTGTCCCCACAGCCACCCTGCAGGGCTGTGTGTCCCCATGGCCACCCTGCAGGGCAGTGTGTCCCCACTGCTCCCTGCAGGGCCGTGTGTCCCCATCACCCCCAGGCAGGGCTATGTGTCCCTGTCACTTCTTCCACCTGGAGCCCAGGCGAAAGCAGAGGATGAGGATAGGGAGAGGCTCCTGCCGGGCGGGATGTCCACCCGCGGGATGGCCCCTGGCCGGTGCAAACATCTGCTCCTAATTCCTGCTGCCGCCCAAGTGGGCCCAGCAGCGGGATGGGAAGGTGTGAAAACGCTGCAGCCGGGCGAAGCTCTGCTGCTTCCCTCCTCGCTTTTCTGACTGCCGAGGCAGAGCGGCAGCGAGAGCCTTGCCCAGGGCCAGCTCGGAGCAGCGGGCAGCGTTTCCACGGCCGAGCATCACGTCCAGCCCCGCAGGTCTGGTCCCGCTTGCCTCTGAATTCAGTGGGTACCAGAAACACCCGCTGTAGCGTGGGTGATTTTTTCCAGTGGTGCTACCTGCAGCCTGGTGTTTTTAGGGAGATTCACTTAACCAATCCTCAGGACCCTCCACGTGCAAGCAGTGCCCCAAGGGCGCTGGAAAAACATTCCCCGAAAACATTCCCTTGGGTTCCTGTGCTCCCCAGCGCACTCTCAGGCTGTGCACGGAGCGTCCTCAGGATGCAGGGCAGGTTCTTGGGTGCCGGTGGCTGAA
>VWPW01016977.1:0-10930 GCA_013389825.1 Crypturellus undulatus
CCACATCCCTTCTCCTTCCCCACATTCCCTGCTCTTCCCCATATCTCGCTTTCCCCGTGTCCCTTCGCCTTCCCCAGCCAGCAGCTCAGTTCCCTTATCCCTTCAGCTCCATACCTGGACAGTGGCGTTTGCAGCCCTTCCAAGCTGTATCCATTGCCCTTCCTGCTTGTTCCTGCAAAGCCGCCTCTCCACGAGCTTCCTTTCCTCATCCGGGAGGAAAACACTCTGATTTGGGGTGTTTTCCTGGCCTCCGTGCCAGCCGGAACCTCGTGCTCAGGCCGTGGCTGTTAACACTCTTCAGCTCCCCTTAATGCTCTTTACCTGTCTGCTATTCCTGTGTTTATTTGCTGCAAGGTGGAGTTGGCACAGGCGTTCTCTGCATATTTTACCAAGTTTCTCTTGGTGAGGGATGATGGATTCCTTTGCTATGGTTGTGCTAACATTTTGGCTCAGTCATGCTCCCCTGATCTTTCTGAAAATAGTTTCATTTGTGTCTTCACGGGCTACTTCACACATCTGATTTCTTTTTTTCTTTCCCCTCATAGGAGCAGGAACTTAAAGCCGCTGCCGACAGCGTCTTATCTGAAGTAAGGAAGAAACAAGCAGATACCAAGAGGATGGTGGATATCCTGCGCTCTTTGGAAAAACTGAGGAAGCTGAGGAAAGAGGCTGCTGCAAGGAAAGGTAAATGGTGAGGTGTCAATTCACCTTTTTATGTAGACCCACAGGAAACAACATGGTGTGTGCGTGTGTGCAGAATGTCTTAACCCCTGCACTGTCTAGCTTGAAAATAACGTCTTCTTTATTAATGATTTTAATTAAATTATTGTGCAAAGATAGCTAGAAAGGATCTGGATAACAAAGCGAATGCAGTGGTCGCGCTGCTTGGTTTCCAAGCTCTTCCTTGATAAAGACATTGTGCAGCAAGGTCATTCTTGGCAAGGTTAAACTTACATTCATTCGAGATTTTGCAAACACCTCACTCAAGTCTGGTGAGAAAGCACCTGAATTTAAAAACTCTTGAATTACTTCTGCTCCTGTTTAGGTGTCTGTCCGCCTCCCTCCGCAGATGAAGCCTTTGAGACTCAAGTGGAGAGTCTCAGAACGCTGCTTAAAAACCGTACGGAGCTGTACGAGGCNAGCTCTTCCGTGATAAAGACATTGTGCAGCAAGGTTAAACTTACGTTCATTTGAGATTTTGCAAACTTCTCACTCAAGTCTGGTGAGAAAGCACCTGAATTTAAAAACTCTTGAATTACTTCTGCTCCTGTTTAGGTGTCTGTCCGCCTCCCTCCGCAGATGAAGCCTTTGAAAGTCAAGTGGAGAGTCTCAGAACGCTGCTTAAAAACCGTACGGAGCTGTACGAGGCTGAAGAGCGGGCGCTGAGAGTCATGTTGGAGGGGGAACAGGAGGAAGAAAGGAAGAGAGAGATGGAAAAGAAGCAGAAGAAGGAAAGAGAAAAGCTGCTCCAGCAAAAACGCGAAATTGATTCGAAATTGTTCGGGGAGCCAGGTGAGTTCTGCATGTTGAGTCAACTGGTTTTTATTTTCTTTCACCTTTTAGGAGCTAAATTAAAACGCAAACATGAATTTGGAGAGAGAAGTCATCTGCTAGAATAACTTACATTCTGTGGAAAAGACAAGATAAACATAGCAAAAGAGTTTAATGTTTAATTTTATTGAATGCAATGTAAGAAGAACCTCAGTGTAGCACCTCAGTATCAGAATATCCGTACTTCCTCAGGCTGATTTCATAATTTTTGGGCAGGAAGAGATTGCAAATTCAGTTGGATTTGGAACAGACAGAATAGATAGCCTTCAGACACCCAGTAGATGCTTTATTTTGGTGGTTTGAGAAGTGTGACCTGAATAATTTGTAAAGATTCAATATCCATATGTTCCCCTCTTTTTAAAGGGTGAAGGCAGGGAAAGTTTTAATACTCTTGTCTTCTCTATAGCAATACTGGTAATGATGTGCAGAAAATGTATCTAATCCTTAATATATTATATAGGAAAATAGCTTTAAGTTTTAGCTGGGGAGTAGCATATGAGTTGGCATGTGTTGGGCTTCTAAGACTTACTAGAATTGGAAGCTTCTGTTACTGAACAACTTCTATGTCTGTGTTTTAACAGATGAATTTCCTCTAGCCCATCTATTGCAGCCCTTCAGAGACTATTACTTACAAGCTGAGCATTCTGTAGCAGCTCTAATCCAGATCAGGTAAAAACAAACAAAATATTTTATTATCTGAGATGAAAACTATCATCTGTTGAGGTTGTAAAATCAGAGTTCTTTTAATTCCTTAACTTCCAAATATAGTTATATTTGATACATTATTTTTTCTGCCTTTTTAGTTAAGTGTTCTCTGTTTCTAGTTTGATAAAGTTGTATCCAGCAGAGTCCACTGTGAGGCAGAGTGCACTTCTGTGTATCACTATGTCTTTCATAAGACTCTGTATTTAATTTTCACATTCGTTTTGGAAAAACAGAAAGTTTTAGAGTACAGTTTATAGTGGATTTGTGTGTTGATTGGTGTGAAAAAAATATGCGTGTGGATATATAATAAATTTTATTCAAGAAATTGAATTGGAATGGATATCCTCTCGAACAACGCTCTTTCTGTTAAAGGCACGAATGGGATCAGTACTTGGTGCCGGCGGATCACCCTGAAGGAAGCAGCATCCCTCCGGGTTGGGTTCTTCCGAGTCTCCCTTCCAGTGACACTTGGGCCACGGCTGTCAGATAACTTATCAACAAGGATATTTATTTCCATTTATTTCCACGTTGTAGCAGTGCTCGTTATAGCTCTGTGTGTATTTGTGAGAGGAAAAAGGGTCCAAAGAAGAAGTAATGACCTTGCGTCCCATTTCTGGTTGCTAAATATCTAGCCAGGTACTGGAATTCCTTGAATAAAGCTGTTAAATAAATGTTTTTGCCTTCTGAATCTGCAGGGAAATACCTGAGCAAGTACGAAGCTGTTAAGACATCTTGTGGTTTGGAACTGCAGTCCTGCTGCGCGTTTTGCTAACAACTTAATAACGTAACACTGCAGACAAAGTTATTTGTACCAATATTAGCATACTATTTTTAGCCATTTTTATTTTTATAAGCCTGAATCAAGATTATGAAATCTCCAGAAGACGAAAAAATCATTAATAAGAATGATATTTTGCTTATTAAGTGAAGCATGTCAAGCATCACTGTCAGAGTAATTGCTGTGTTTTTGTGAGTAGGAAGGAACATATTACAAGTTGAAACGAATCCTTAAAATACAAACAAAACAGGGATTTTTTTTTAAGCTTGATTTTTATCAGCTGTTGACATTTTGCTTTTGTGGACTAAAACTGGTACCACAGCATGGAAAAAATTTCATCTCATGCTGAAATAGGTCAGACAGTCATGTGAATATATATATATAAATTTGATAAATAATCTTTCTTGAGGGAAAACAAACCAAAAAAAGATCAAAAGTTGAAATCTAACTTATTCTAATTTGTTTTGCCTATATGTACTAGTTATATGTAATATATGTAATATATAGCCATTTTTCTCTAATAGAGATCATACTTGATGTAAAAAATGCAGCTCTGTTTTTGTAAGTTCTTTTTTTTGTACTGAATAAATAGATTAAAAAAATGATACGTTGTTTTTGTTTTGTATTGTTAGAAGCATCTTTGCTCCAGGGGAGAAAATGGCCATAGCAGCTGGCATCAGATGTGATCCCTGCTGTCGGGAGAGCAGAAGGTTGGTGCAAAGGAGCTGCTACCTCTCACCGAACGTCAGAGGGTTTTGGATTTCCAAACCTTCCATGTTCTGTCCAACTTGCTTAAAACGGTGACGGGCCATATGGATTGGGGGCTTTTTTGGTCTCTGCAGATAGATTGCAGTGGAATTTTTCCAGGGATGCAGTCATGCCTGCTGTGTGGGAATGGATGGAATCTTTCCCATTCGTTTCCCCCTTGCCTCGGAGCGTTGTGTAACTCGCCGAGGAGGCAGCGCTCGGGTGCCTCGTCACCTCCCCATCCCTCTCCCAAAGTTCATCTTTTTGGTACCCTAAGACACATCAACATCAGGCAAAACTTCAAATAGTGCAAAAACAATTGCAGAAGTTGCAGTTTGGCTGCAGGGAGCTTGGTGACCGGAGGATGCCTTGCTTAAATAGCTAAGGCTGCTTATCCCGTCAGCACATCTGGTGAGACGGGCTAACCCCTTAAGCTACCGTAATCTTAAAACTCAGAAACGTAAGTCAGACGCTGCTCTGACTGTGCAAGAACTTAAAGACTTAAGCAGTGGCCACGCGCCCCTGCAAAGCAGCACTGCTCTGCTGCGTGGAAGAGGTGCATGAGAGCGTCTGAAGGTGAGGATAGCCTTATATTCCTTATAAAAGACTTGAAAATGCCTGCTGATGATGTGTGAATTTAGGTAAATTTAGCTCGCAAGCTTGCTGTGGTTTATTTTAAATGTTTGCTGCTGTCTAATGATGTTTGCATTAAAAGGCTTTATTTGTAAGATGTTGAAGCTACAGATGAAGGAGGAAGGTTTAAAATCACAAGTGAAAAAAATCATATGAGAAAAATCATATGAGCTGATTCTTTAAAAGGTTGTATCCAAATTTAATACTAGTCTTAACATTTAAACTTGTCCAAGCATAGTAAGATGCTTCATACTATTTTAAATTGCACCCAGAGGACAGAAGGGATTGGTAGGAGTTTCCAGACCGGATTTGCAGGCTCTCCCTTCCTTTATCCCAGTGCAGTTTGGTGTTTTGCTGTGTGTTTATCAGCCTGTGTCTGCAAAGAGAAGGTGGCGAGGGCTGGTGCGAGGCAGTCACCGAGCAGCTGGGGTCAGTCAGGGCCTTTGCAGGAGATTCTTTTTGGTATAAGTTGAGTTTTATCAGCAACCGGCTTTTATTCCTGTCTAAGAGCATCACCATAGTCACAACTCCTCACCCCAAGGAGGGTGTGTGGTTTTTTTCCTAAATAGCAGCTTTGGGAATGAACGTTTGCAGGAGCCTTTCTTTAAGCACAGTATTTGTCCAGTGAAGTTCAGGAGGATAATGCAGCACCCTAACGAAAGGGCAGCTGATGTTACCGAGCTATAGGGTGCTCTGGTTCCGTGTGAGGACAGCTGGGCTTTGATGTGGGTTTAGCTCTGTTGACGTTGGGCTCTAAAGAAAGCCCGGCTGGCTGTAAACAACCCTGTGCCTTACGGAAACTTTAACGTGGATTTCAGCCCAGTCGGCACCAAATTTTGTTATTTCCTTTGGGCATGTTTGCTCCTACCTGTCTTCATCCCTTCAAGCAGCATTTAGAAACAAGTGAATCTGTTTTCGGACAGCAGGACAGCCTGTTTCCTCTGCACCTGATGCCCATTGGCAGTGATGGATACGACGCGGCTGCCGGGAAGCGCGATCGCTTCATCCCCGACGCATTAACTAGGGATTTTTCCCCGTAGGGAATGTGTCTGTGGGTGCCCTCAATGCGGGGCCCTGCTGCAGGTGCTGCCACGTGTGTTCCCACTGCTGCTTACGCAGGTGGCACCTCGGCTGAGCGCTCTTACGCGGGAGAGCAGATGGCCGGGACGGCTGCGGGACCCGGCACGTTGCGCCCGGAGCGCATTAACCGCAGGCCACGTGCGGGGCCAGCAAAGCGGGTCAGGACCCTCCTCCGGCAGAGCCCTATTTTCAGGCCCGAGGTGCAGCTTCGTGTCCTTTGCATTCTGCTACTTTCCTTTTTTCAGAGTGTTTATCCTCCCTCGCGCAGGAGCCATTTCTTTTTAAAAGAAAAATAAAAGGAAAAGCACTTCTGTGGATATTGCTGCAATGCCAAATATTTACTTTTAATGCCTTCAGAAAGACTGTTGAGGACTGCTGCTTTGGAAATTTTTTAAAATAGGCACAGACTTTAGATTCCAGGACTTGCTGGAAGACTCGCCGTCAGGTTCTGCCAGTCAACACTGTGTAAAGGAAACTATTTTGCTTGCTGTCATCACCGGGAAGCAAGGGACTCGGGACTTCATGCAACAAGTAGCGGCTTATTTTTTATTTTTTACTAAATTGAGTCATTTGTGCAGAACCGATGGCTACATGACTGCAGTAATATTTTCCATGCCCCCATTTCCAGAAGTTTTCCTCTCCACTGGCATTCCTGATCTAAAAAACACCAGCAAACTTAAATGGACCGGTGGGTTCTTAAGAGCTATTTTGGCCTTGAAGTGGCTCGTTTGACACCGCGGTTTGGCGGTGCCACCTCTGTGCGTTTCCTGACGTGTTTCTGCTTCCTCCCATAGCCGACCTGCCCGCCGCCAGGATGAGCTACCTGGACGGGGTCCCGTTCCGGACGGCGCGGAGCTTGGAGGGCGCCGCGGTGGGTCAAGGCGGCCTGGTGAGCGCCCCGGCCATCGACGTGCCCGACTGCGCCGAGCTCCTCGTGAGCACCATGGTGAGCCGGGAGCCGGGGCCGTTCCTGCGGGATGTTAGGGGAGGTTGGTGGTATTTCCAGGGAGGAAGGCTTCTCCTTGACATCCTTGTCCATCCTGATGTGCTGCAGTGGGCAGAGGCGAGGGGGCTTTGCGATGCTGGGTGTGAGGAAGGGCTTGGGTTGGGTTTGTTAGTTTTCTTGATCTTCTCCAAACCTGAAGTTTGGGGGAAATGGAGAGTTGCAGGCTGGTATTTTCTTTGGGAGTTGCATCTATATCTCAGTGATGAGCTTCAGGCCCTGCTCTGGGAGCCTTGGGCAGTGTGGGGTCACCCCCAGGACGGGACCAGAGACACCATGGGGTTTTGTGAGCCCATTGAGCACTGAGCTGGTTTGGAACCTGCACCCAAGGCTGCAGCAGCTTCCAGAGCAACATTAAACCCCAGCCTAGAAATCAGGCTGAGCTGCTCGTGCCCCAGGATGGGGCTTGACCCTTTTGTGTTTACATGGAGCCGCTGGAGGTTGGTTTATGGGAGGCACCAGGGCTTCATTCAGCCGTTTGGGATACGCTTTCCTCTCAGTCCATGTCTTAAGGAATCTCGCCCGTAGGTGGGGTCAGCGCACTTCCCTCCTGGCTCTCCGTGTCCTGCCGGACATCCCGGTCCGGAGGCACCAGGGTGCTGTGGTCGGGGAGGTGACCTCCTCGTCACAGCGCACGAGTTCTCTGTGCAGAGCAGCAAACCACCATTCCCGCCCAGGGAAGGTGCTCGCCTGCCAGGCCGAGGAGGGAGGTGTGTTTGGAGAGCGCTGGGACCCATGGGACTCATTTTTTCCAGGAAACCCTTGGATTTAAGCCACAGAGATATTTTAAGGCAGGAGACATGGAAGCGGCTGCTCTGCCCTGCGACCTGCCGAGGTGCCGGAAGCGGCTCCTGCAGGGATGGAGCTGGAGAGGGAGCTGCTGCTCCTCTCTTCCCATCCTCCCGGGTGCAAAGATGCAAAAACACCCCAGAGAAGGGCTGGAAATGGGACTTGCAGCAGCAATCACCTTGCGGGTGGCGTTTCCCAAGGGTAAGGGCTGGGGATCCTTGCAAGGAGAGAGGATTTGGGGATCACAGAGCCCTTGGGATGCGCGGCCGGGCGCGCGGTGCCTCCGGGCAGCTCTGATAACCCCGTGTTGCTCCTCCGCAGCCCGACTTCTCGCTGGAGAGAAAGGTGCTTTACTGGCTGGAGGCCGCCTCGCTGCAGCAAACGTGCCGGCACGGGGCCACCTCCGACGTGGTCCCCACGGCTCCCCCGTGCTGGCTGCTCCTGGTGGACCCGCGGGACGGCTACGGAGCGGCTGCGGAGAGCAAGGAGGCGTCGGGCAGAGGCAAGGACGGCGGCACCGGCCCCGTGCGCAGGAGCGTGAGCCTCAGCACCGGCGGGGGCCGCGGCACCGTATCCGACACGGAGAGCGAGGCCTGGCTCTCCGAGGACGATGAGGCCTCGGAGGACGACGAGGCCTCCTCCAGCTCCTGCGAGGAGAACAACAAGGAGGAGAGAGCCGCAAGGAGACCCTTGGGCAGAGCCTGGCTGCACCAAGCTCGCCCCAAGACGTCCCCGGGGCTGCTGGAGCCCACGCTGGAGAGCGGCTGCCGCAACGCGGCCAGCCCGGACCCGGCCAGGCAGAGGAGGTCCATGGTCATCTTCAACAACATGAAGAACGAGCTGGAAGGGGCGCGCAGGAAGCTGGCGGCCCTCGTGCATCCTCTGAACAGGGCTTACGCGGAGAAGAAACAAGCCTTCACCCTGCCCTCCCTGCACCAGCATCCCCGCAGCAACAGGAACTTTAAATACCGCTCGGCTACCGCCTGCCCGGGGCCGCTGACGCCGGCTCCTCCCCGCGCGCCGGCCTCCATGCCGCCCATCAGGCAGCACAAACCCACGGTTGCGGTGAGAGCCACGCGCCCGGGAGGGAGGCGGGTGGAAGCGGAGACTCTCCATCCCCCCTGTTCTTTCATTTCTTTTTTTTTTCTTTTATATTTCCCATTAAGAAAAGTCTAAGAAGTTTTAGGCTTCATAGTCCTACCATAAAGACCGGTCGCTGAGCACGGAGACCGTGAAATGATGGAGCGAGCGCTGTGCTCGCTTGCCTTGAATTGCACAGTGTTTTAAAACATCACATTTCACCCAGCTCCCCCAGATACTTATGAGCCAAATTCCTTCAGATCTGCAATTAAAACCATCAGACTCATGTGAGGCTGTGTTATTTATATGTAGTTGCATTAAATGTAGTATAACGAAGGAGAGGCTAAATGCCTGTGTGTATTTGTACGCTCAGCAGCTGCTGCAACTAATTACCAGCCAGTTGCCCCAATCCGGCCAGTTCTTGCATTAAATGCACCAAAATGAATGCTAAAGCCTCCAGCCAAGGCGAGCACCTCTTGGTGCATGGAAATTTCTAGGAATGAAATTTCAGCCAAATGCCAAAGTGATGTTTTTAAATGTCAGCAGATACCCAGTCCGTCAGAGAGCGCCGGGCAGCAATCCGCAGTCGGGGTACCCAAAACGTCCTGAAATGTCCCCGTTTCTCCGTTTGCCTTCCAGTCCCTGAGCCCCTACGCCTGCCTCCCGCCGGCCTCGGCGCCCGCCCGGCCGCTCGCGTCGCACCGAGCGCACCCGGACTCGGCGGCCGACCTGCTCGCGGCGCTGAGCCAGGAGGAGCGCGACCTCATCGAGCCCGTCATCGCCCTGGGCTACCCGGCCCGCAAAGCCATCCTCACCCTGCAGAAGACGGGCAAGCAGAGCCTGAGCCAGGTTGGTGGAGCTGCAAAGGGGCTGGTAAAGGGAAACCGTGAGACTCCTTTTCTTTTTTGGCTCGGGGATGGGCTTCTGGCTGCCCTTGGGGAAATGGGGGTGTTTTCCCCACTTTGGTGTAAGAACTCAGACTCTGGGGGGCTTTATTAGATTGCACATCTCTGCTTTTGCTGCAGTGCAACTGCAATGAGTTGCCCTCAGCTTTTTGGTGAGCAATACTGCCTGGGTAGCGCTGCCTCTTAAATCTGTTGCACAAAGCCTAGCACCCTTTGGAAGCAAAGATTTTGCCCCCTTATATGGAAACTTTTCGCACATCATTTTTCTTTGTTTTCCCCGGCCCCTTAGATTCATGGGATTATTTCCATGGCTCATCCTGTCAGAACGGGACTGTGTAAATACCGCCCAGATTTATCTGGTCTCTCTCCAAAACACAAGATTCCCGCACTGGAGCAAGCTCTGCCTCCGCACAAGCGGTGCCTTTGGCTCATGGGCTGCAGCTGTAGCCCCTTTCATTGAGGGAGCCCTTCTGCTCATCTGGATTTTGCTTTGGAACGTTATATATATACATATATACCATGTGGTCCAAGGGTGGCCATAGCAGATGTGCCGTGCCTGGTCCTGGTCCGTGTCCTGGTCCAGGTAGGAAGCTGCTCGGCTGCATCGCGCAGATCCCGGCTCTGTGCTGGCATCGGCACCACCTGCCTGGGCTGCACCAGCCTTCCCAACCCTGCTCCTGTTGGAGGCAGGGGAATCTAAACCGAAGTAGGAACTTTATTTGTTTGATCCATAAAGTTTGGCGCATATGGGAAAACGTCAGGCATACAGGGAGCAACTGCTGGCTTTGATGCTGCTTTCCCTGGTGTTGTGCATCTCAGCTGCATCTCAGTGCACCAGACTGATATCTACCTTGCACCCGAACATNTTGATCCATTAAGTTTGGCGCATATGGGAAAACATCAGGCATACAGAGAGCAACTGCTGGCTTTGATGGGAAGCTGCTTTTCCTGGTGTTGTGCATCTCAGCTGCATCTCAGTGCACCAGACTATGACATCTACCTTGCATCCCAACATCTTCACCAGAAGGTCCTGTCTGCCCGCACGATGCCCAAGAAAACCGAGCTAAAATGTAAGGCCTTGCTCTGGAAGCTTCTCGTACAAGTGCGAAACTACCAAATTAGGCTGAGTCCTCCCTGGAAAATATGTTTCAACTAAAGTTTGAAAACAAGAGCCGTGGACGCTCTCCATTGCTCGTCGGTGTCATGCAGTGTTTCAATGTGTGACGATGACAGCTTCAAAGAGGAAGATTGATCGTGGCGCCAGATGGTAGCCAAAAATTGCTCAATTTCTTTCGCAGTGTCGAGCAGAACGGGGAGAACCCACCCGGGTGCAGAGAGCGAGCTTTGCTGAGCCTTAAAGAGGCAATGCCGGCTCCGTTTTGGGGGAAGAACCTCCTCGAAAGGCTCCGATGGGGTTCGCGTTGCTGCGGTGCAGTAGGAGGTGGTGTGAGGATGAGGAGTTGCGGGTGAGGACTGATCCTTACGGGAGCGGAGGATGGAAAAGCCTCGCGGAGCTCCGGAGCTCTGGGCTCTGCTGAGATCAGACCCCACAGATGGCTGCAGCTCCTCGGCTTCTCCCTCCGCACGCANTGCAGATCCCCAAGCTCGGGGCGCTGCTGAGATCAGACCCCGCAGATGGCTGCAGCTCCTCGGCTTCTC
>VWPW01016978.1:0-29070 GCA_013389825.1 Crypturellus undulatus
AGCACCTGCAGGGATAAAAACAAGTAATGGATGGGCAGTCTGCTCTCCAGTTCTGGGACTGAAGCAACCCCTCCTACAGGTCACCTGCTTCGGAGGGGGCCTGTGAACCAGAAAGACTCTCACCTCGCTGGGATGCACAGAAAAAAATAAAAAATCCTGAAGCAGAGCTCTGTTTTGGTCAGTGTGGTCAAAGTACTTAGACATCACATGAGGCACAAATGTGCCTTTTTAAGAGGTTTCTATAAAGAAGGGTTATTTACCAAATGCACAGCACACAGGGTGCTCTACGCAGGCATAAATTCACAGTAGCAGAATTGAAAGGAGAATTTGGACAGCTCCATATATATATGTGTGTGTGTGTGTATGTGCGTATTTATATATGTATATATATTTAAAGACATTCTACTTGCTAAATCAGAATTTTAGGAAGTTCTGATTTTAATATTTGAATAGTTCCCTTGAATATTTTAATGGTTCCCTTTCTGTTAGGTATCCTGGCTCAGGTATTTCTTATGCTGTTAACTACACAGGCAAACAGTGCAGTGTGTCCCAGCCCTCCCCTGCAGCCGTGTTCTGCCTGCTGTCCTGTAGCACGGGACAAGGGCAGCTCTGCAGCCCCGCTTGCTGGGGTATCTTCGAAGCATTCCCGATGCCTCCTCTCCCCCATGTTTCCAACTGTGCTTGAAAAAGGGCAAGCACTGAAATGTGGGCTAAACGGTTGTCTCGCTTCCCATTTCTCCTAGCCTCACGCTTCCGCTGCTTCTTTTCAGTTCTGGTGTTCAGCAGATGCATCTCAGAGTCAGCACAACCTGCTCCTTGGGCAGAAAATTACCCCAGAGGTGGATATGGCAGGAAAAGAGAGTTTTCTGGAGGATTTATGAGCTGAACTGGCTCACGCAAGGGTAAGGATGGCATGGGACTGAGCAGCAAGACCCTTTGGTGCAAGCGGGAAGAACTCTGCCAAATCTTGATTCTTTTAAGTATCTTCTGTCACTCGTGTAGGAAATACAAATACACTGGAAAACTATTTGACAGCACAACCTGCACAAGTCCTCTGAGCAGTGACAACCAGAGGGAGGTTTAAGACTGGAGACTAACGGGTCTCTATAAAAAAGCAGTGAGGTGAGTACTCTAGAAACACCACTATTTTCATTTGTGCATACAAAAGCTCTCAAAAAAAAGCAGAAAAGCTTTTAAAGCTCTCAAAAACCAACACACGTTCTAAGGTTAAAGAACTTAAAGCTTGGTCTGAAAAGCAATAGTCAAAACGGCTGTGTATGAGTATTTCATTATCATTGATTCGAACTCCCTGATAAAGCTGTCTGTAAAGAAAGTCCTTTCAATTCATTCTGAGGTTGATTTTTGAGCTCGCAAATCACTGTAATAAAGACCTCACAGCTGGAATTCATGGAACATCTGTCAACAACAGACCTGAACAGACTGCAGCTCACTGTGCTACAGATGTACTGGCTTTGCAGGGCAATCTCTGGCAAAAGCTCATTTCATCCAGCAAATGAAGCAGCCTGAGCACTGAACAAAGACAAGTGAGCAGGGACTAGTTACTGTTATAAGCAGAAATGCACTGAGGAATCTGGAAATAATCACAGAGGACAAAAGACAACAATTTTGTAGCCATTAATTTCTGCCTATCGCAAGGCACAACATGCCAGAATGCAACAGCCAACAGGAAAGGAATTAGCTTGTGTACTGTACACTAGAGAGACAGAAAATATCCTGTTTCAGTATCAGAGGCTGCAATGCACTTATCCATAATCCCTGTAGCACGTGCTGCCTCCAAGCATCACGCTCAGCTCCACCTCCACTGCCCTCCCACAGACCACGTGCCCACAGGAACCAGACCCTTAGAGAGGGATCCCAAAGCACATGCTCTAACTCAGGTGTTGTCACCTAATGTGCCACTTTAAAAGATCCAAAGAAACGTGACCAAATGCTATAGTTGGGGCTGTCCAACATTCATGTGATACCTGGGCTGCAACAAAACAGAACGGATTGCTCAGGGACGTACAGTTCGTAGTTTTGATCTTCTGTCTCTTGCTGCACTGAGAGCTCCTCCAAAGTTGCATCAATATCCAGCTGATTCGTCTCCAGCTGCCGTAGCAACGTCTCCCTCTGAGGAAAGGAAAACAAGCTGGGTCTGAGCAGGAGGGCTCACTGTAACAGATCCCCATGTGCGCGCAGGGTGCAGCGAGATCTTGTGTCACCACTCGACCCACAGCAATGAATTAAACAGGAGCTTTGGTCCAAGGCAAGGGGTTTGGCTTAGGTACAGAAGTACAATGGAAAGCAGAAGCAATAAGAAAAATATGTTAACCCAAAAAGGAAGGGTGTAAAAAAGCAACCTGTTCAGAGAGGTGTACTATATTGGGACACAAATAACAATGTGATTCTCAGACCCAAGATCTCTAAATTTGTTTGGAGAGCAACTGCACAATTGCTCTCTGCAGTGGTTGGCAGCATTTCAATTCTGAGCTTCTATTTTTTTTCCTAGAGACACAGGAGTCTAACTGGGAGCAGGACCCAGCTGACTCAGGACCTCACAACTGTTTTCTTTCTAATGACAGAGGCTGAGGAGTCACCACAGCCTTATCAATTCCGTGCAATTTTAGAAGTTGCTGCCCTCAGCCTCCAGTTACTGCCCCAGAGACCCCAGTCCATTTCAAATGTGAAATGGAAAGTGTTAGCTTCACCCACAGAAAAGTGCGGCTTAATCCTGTCCTTCATGTTCCACATTTCCAAAAGTTTCCCAACAGGTGCTTCAATGGAGGGGTTGTGAGGTCTTAAAAGGCTCTAAATCAATTGCAAACAACCCTCCTGGCCAGGTCAGCTGGCAGCAATGAGATCAGTAACCCCACAGGTTACCTCTGAGGCTGCGCTGCTCTTAGGGCTCCAAGGGGCTCCCCTGTGACGGCTCCCCCAGGGAAGTGCTGCCAGCATCGCCTGTCCCACCTCCCTGCGCAGCGAGGACGCACGTGCCCAGCGGTGCTGAAGCGCAGAGCTAATGCTGTGGCCGTTCCCCCAGAAACACCGCTCGGGCCCCCAGGCTGGAACCAACCCCTTCTGTTTGCAAGGCCCTGCTCAAGGGAAGGGCTCCTGCATCCCCTCTCCTGAGAAGGCCCCGACGCTCTCCCAGCTGGACATGGGCTGTGGCCAGAACAGGATGCAGGTGGCCTCGATGTGAGCGGCCATCCTGGCACACTGATGTTCCTCTTGCCACCCCCGGATGGCTCCGAGCCCGGAAAACACGAGTCCATTCCCACCCCAAATTCACGACTTGAAAGTCATGGAGCTCAAGGGAAGCGTCAGCCCTCCCTCTGCCCCGACTGCAAACTGAATCCCATGGGAAATGTGGGAAAAGTAGCGCGTGCTCGAGCATGGTTGGCACAGCAGGTCCACCAGTGCCAGGGCTGAGGAGCTGCTCCAACACGCAGGCTGCAGGCAGCCTCGGACGCGCCCAGTAGACTAAGACACACAAGGAAACCTACTTCCTTATTTACCAATTAAATCCTTAAGGGAAAGCAAACATTTGGATAAAGGAATGGAGTGTTCCTTCCATGCTAGGTGCAATATGGCTTCACACATGACAACTTTGGAGATACAGAAAAAAGAAAATAACTTAAAACCCAACTAACTCGTGCGCATTATATAAACCACATCAGGCTCTCCGAGCAGTTAGAGCATACCTTGGACTTCCTACGGCGCATGCTGATTTACGCCAAATTCCACCATGATATAAATCAACAAGCAAGCTTCCCCTAATTTCTCTTTTGTAATACACTTTTAAGACCAGATTCATTGATAAGCATTAACACATGCTAATTCACAGGCACTACAGCCTCTCTCAAAATGTAAGTACTTCTGTGATCATTTAAGCTAATTTACAGCTTAGTAGGCATTCTGCTGCTTCATTTTTAAATTGTTCCTTGTGTTTGATCGTGTAAAGAGCATGAAGTGACCCATTCTTCTTTGCTAAGCAATTCTTATTCATCATATTCATAAGTTCAGTGCAGATGCAAATTTGAATTAAAACACATACAAAGAATTATGAAGCCCTCAGCTAACTCAAATTCCCTTTATTGCTGTATACGGATGAGAAACTGCAGCAAAACATGTTATACATATTTAAACTTGCTTAACTAAAGAGAAGTACTAATATGTAGTTAGTGATTTTAAAGCATTGTTGCACAGTCCCTGTATTCGTCAACATTTCAGAATAAGTTTCACCCTTTTATATTTTATTCATAAAATGGAAACAGAAACCAGAGAAAAAAAGGCACATTTTCTACTGCTTTGTCCTCAATCAGTTTGCAAATAAAAGTGAAATAAATGCTGATCAAATTAGTTAAATAAACAGAAACAGAGGGGAGACTGCTCTCAAATGCTGATCTCAGGGACCTAGATAGAGGCTTTTTACCAAGCAAGAGGTTTGCCTTCCCTTGTGCTCTGGTAGCAAGACACGTACTAATCAGTTTTACTTAGTTCACTTCTCACAGATCACAATTAATTTGGAGTCTGGATCCAATTGTGAGTAGGATGTATCTGACTTGGCACAAAAATTAGCACTAATAATGGACTGAAATATCATTTAAAAATCTATTTTTGACACACTGATATTAAAAATATTAAAGAAACACCTTATTTTTAGCAATGGTCCAAAAGAATGAAGAAAATCCCATGCCACCAGCCAATGCTTTGGCTGAATGCCACTTCCACATGCTCTCTGGAAAAGGCTATTTCAGCCGTCTGCAAAACTGTCTCCTTCCAGCGAGGCTTCTGCAGACCTGCTGACCCATCACGCTGGCACCTTACGTGGGCCACCAGCAACACCCAGGGCTTTCTCGGGTCTGCGAATTCTCCCCTTGCCAACGAGCTGATAAATAATAGAGCAGCCCGAGCGACTGAGGGGATGGCTTCATCCCGAAGGGATGAATTTCAGCCACCGCTTTCTCAATGAAAGATGCATGAGCCCAAGACGCACGCAGTGAAGTGCAACCTCAAACCGCTGCGCTGAGCGCCCGCGCTGCCGAAGGACATGGTGCCATCTCAGACCCTGCTAACAGCTCCACTGCCCCTCGAGAGCTGCCGCAGACAAGGCTGAGAAACACAGAGAAACTGCAGTAACAGGCTGAGACCGCCTAAATCCTACGTGCATTTAACAGCATGCAGGGGCCCTCTCTTTTACCCTTACTTTGTGGGAAGTGCCAGGCAAACTACTCCTTTTGGGGGCTGTTACTAGCAACCTCCTTTGAGGGTATGGTCCAATTCATAGAATCATAGAATCATAGAAAGCCTAAGGTTGGAAGGGACCTCTAGAGGTCATCTAGTCCAACCCCCCTGCACACGCAGGGCCACCTAGAGCACGTGGCACAGGGCTGCATCCAAGCGGGTCTTGAAGATCTCCAGAGAAGGAGACTCCACAACCTCTCTGGGCAGCCTGTTCCAGTGCTCTGTCACCCTCACTGTCAAGAAGTTCTTCCTTAAGTTCCCGTGGAACTTTTTATGCTTCAATTTGTGGCCATTTCCTCTGGTTCTGTCAGTGACCACCAGTGAAAAGAGGCCAGCCCCATCCTCCTCATTGCCTCCCTTGAGGCACTTATAGACACAGAATTCTAGGAATTCCTCACGGAATTCCTAGAATTGGATCTAGTTGTGTGTTTCTTACACATTTTAACGTGCTGCACCGCTTGGTAATAGGGCCCAGAGAGCCAGCTCTGCCTCCCAGTGCGTTCAAAGGCAACACTCCTCGCTGCAACGGGAGCTCAATGTGCCCAGAGCCACCAAACCAGCAGCTACAGAATAGCCCTGAGCGCTTCTAATAAACCTGCATCAAAAATGCATGTGGCACTGGAAAAATAAAGCACATTTGGTTGAAGTCTGACAGAAAGCAGAGCTTGTACAGCCTGCCTGCAGGTAGCGGATGGCCTCCAAATTGCTGCCTTCCTCCTCAGAAAATGGCAAGGGCAGACACCTCCTTCCTCTCGGAGGGGAGAATCTTTGTATCTGACCCTGTCCCGTGATTTTAAACAGAATGTATGGAAAAGCACCTGCCTGACACCCAGGTATCAGAGCTGCGGGAATTAGTTTGGGCTCCACTGTTTTAAAGCAAACACCAGACAGCTCCGTTCTGTCTCTGCTTCAATGTCAGGCATAGGACAAGCTCATCAGCTGTCACCTTTTCTGTCACGATACCAAGAACACAGCACAGACATATTTACGCACATCAGTCACAGGTGTCCACCCGGACTACCTCTTGCACATCCTGGGAACTGAATAGTTTCCAAGGAACTTTCCAGTTTTCTTTTCTGAAGGGCCAGTCCTGCCGGTGGCAACTGCACCTGCTGTTTTGCACTACCTCCAGTGCCCATGGAATGGGAGAATAAATGCAGGTTGGTCACCCCGCTTCCCTCATCTCTCCCGGCGACAGTCACTGGAGTTTCCAAGCAACTAAAGGTTACATCAGATTTATTTTCTGACATTCCTGAAGACCAAGATTTGTATGAGAAGTTCTCTGGCTTTGGGGCTGATTATCTTATCCGAAGGACACCACTAGCCGTTTTTAGACTGGTACATCTTGTTTAATTATTCACTGCACATTTCAGTGAAAGGTCACCTAAGAATCTCCTCCTAAAGCTGTTCCCAAACCCTGAACCACAAATGCCTCAGTATTTCCTGCGTATGATTATATTTAGGAAAATCATTGCATATATTGACCATTAACAGTATCGCTGTGAGCAGCTTTCAGACACAAGTCTGGCAGGAAGTCTGTACTAATGTCTGTGTCTCCTCTCAACATCTACCAGAGAAGAAAGAGCTACAAAACTGAAATGTCAATAGTAACCTGGAAACTAATTATTCTGCACAATTTCTACAAAACACCACTTTGCCAAGGGTACTGCTATTATAAACCAACAATCTGACCAACACCATCCCGGCAGATTGATGTTTTCTCCACTAAGCAGTAAGCTAGGCTTAAATGTCAGATTTCAACAGCTTCCTCCTCCAAAAATCATTTGATTTGCTTCACTAGGTTGCTGCATCTTAAGGTTTCTTATCTTAGTGCTTTTTAATGCATCCACTCTGCAGACCAAAGATGTGGTCATATCCCCTCATATACGTGAGCTTATTCTGAATCAGTATTTCAGCAAGGATTATTCATATAAAAATACACACAGAAATTTCACTTTCTAGTGAAAGACAACGCGATCACCTGCCTGATCATTTCATGCAATGAAAACCCATGATACAAAAGTACAACCCTCACAACCCACCCTAGTCCCTTTGAAGGGCCCCAACTACAAATTTCAGCCTTTCTTGCCCACTGAATTTCTGCGTCTCCACTCACCCCACCAAAAGGAGGCTCATTTGTATAAGAGAAATCTGAGACTTGAATCCACGTGTACAGGATCCAAGCAGATCAGTTACCATCCATCTCAGGGTGATTGTTTTCAGTAAACAATTGTCCCTGAGATGTTCATCTTGTTAGCGAGTCTTTTCTTAGGTGAGTTTTAGATGACTGGTAACATGAAATTTAAATATAGATTTTAATACACATGTGGATGTAACATGTTGGTTCATAGCGCTGAATGCAGTTCTCTTGCCCACGATATTTAGTGCTTTGGAGACTTTATACAGAGATGGGCATTTGTGAGCACAGTGAAGAGCAGCCCTTGGCAAGCAGACACATGTCTAAGTCACAGACATCAATGCATTAATATAAATTTGTTGCCTACATGTTAATGAAAAGAAAAATCTACTTGGGATCCTTTAACAATAATAATAATAGTAATAAAATCAAATTCCTGCCTTAGAAACAGGGAAGGTGAACTCCCTCCCACCTACCCATCCTCAGGGATATCCTCTTCCGCTTACCTGCAGCTGCAAGAAGGGGATGTTGAAGAACTTGTGCAAGTACTTGAGGCCAAAGCTGTTCTTCATGGAAGACTCAGCATAGCGAAAATACGAGGAGCCAGGTGGCCTGTCTCAAACAGATAGGCAGGGAGAAGACAATTGTACACAGGACATGGACTGCACACAACCACTTGCTGAATTATGTACCAGTAGCAATCCTCATCCCCAAGCCAGTCCCCTAGCCCCAGATGCAGGCTGACAAGGTGTTCTGCTGGGGACTGATCCTTCTGTTTACAAAGGAAATGAAGATTTTGCTCCTCATGGAAGGTGGCAGAAAAAGCTGGAATGAAGATGCTGCTGTTCAGGGCTCTACAGGGCCATTTCTCAGTAAAGATTTTGTTTTAATACCACAAAGAGACCTAAATCAAGCACTGGGAATTAAACTTGCCAAGAAATGACATTACTAAAACGAGTCTTAAAACTGCTGCCATTGCACGTGCCTGACACATGCACGAACAAGCAAGAGACTTTAAAAAAAATTGTTTTATAACCATACACTTAAAACCATAAAGCAAAAGAGGTACAACCTAATAAATCCCGATGAACATATAATATTTAAAATTAAATAATAGAGAGCTTCAGATCCCAATTTAAGGGAAAATTTTGCTGGGTTGGCCAGGAAGGAGAATGGTTTGACTGTGCCCAGTGACTGTTCAAGAAGATGCCCTTAGAGGAAAGGTGAGGATCACAGCTGCCCTCGATGCCTGTCTTGCAGCAGGACTGTGTAGGGAACAGCTGGGTTTCAGGGAGATTTCTTTTGCAAGACAAGGACTATCCCAAAAGAACATGATCTCTTGGGCAAACAGCTCCGAAAAGCACGTGCTGGCTGGCACTAACTGGGCTGAATGTGATGCACGTCAGAACCACAGTGGTGATAACATTTTCTTGTGGTTCCTAACCGAGAGCCGCTCCGTGTTTGGGATGGTGGTGCCCCTCCTCGGTTACCTGTTCAGGTTGTCTATGAGATCTCGCACGTCGCCAGGCAGAATGACCCGGTGCTCCCCCATGTCACGGTAATTCCCAAGCACGCAGACCGGGACGTGGGTCGGCACTTTGGGAAGTTCCCTCAGGATGTAGTTAAACGTCCTGCACCAGAGGAGAGCCAGACAGAAGCAAATGGGGGAGAAACAGATCATTCTGTGAGCAGCTTCATCGCACGAAACCACAGAAGAAAAAAAAAAAAAGAAGAATTACACAGAAAAGAACTTCAGAAATCTTTCCAAGACTGTTGCTTCTTTGCCCCTCTCAAAGAATAGCTTAACTGTAAATACGATTATTCCACTCTTTATTCAAAGGCAACTGAAGCTCAGTGCTCCACTGCTACTGGAGACCCAACACCTTCTGCCATAGCCTTTCTCTCAGACCTCTACAACTATGAGGACAGCAAAGGAGAGGCTGCCCTCGCTCCTGCTGGCAACAGGCTCACTGGCCCATAAGCAAACCAGTAAAACACAAGCTCAGATACAGAGAAGCAGCCACCTCCTCATCCCCCTCTGGCTTCTATACATTCCTCATCCTCCCAATCAGAGACGCCAAATGAATTGCTCATTATTTCTATATATTTATGGCCTCTACATAATCTGTGGCAGGACTTGTCTCCTTGGGAATTCCCCCACTGCTCACTAGNCAGAGACGCAAAATGAACTGCTCATTATTTCTATATATTTATGCAATTTATGGCCTCTACATAATCTGTGGCAGGACTTGTCTCCTTGGGAATTCCCCCACTGCTCACTAGTCTCTCTCTTTCCCTTCTGCTCTGTCGAGCTGGGGATTTGCACCGTGCCCAGAGCACTCTGCATCTGCAATAGGGCTAATTATCGGCTCTCACAAGCGGAGTAGCAGGAACTGCAGGCCACAATCTCCCAGGGAAACCACTTGTTCGAAACATGCCCAAGAGGGGAGTGCATTAAAAGACATGCCAGAAGATAAAGCTGTTAAAATTTTAAGTGGTACAAAACCAGCATCGGAGGCCAGCAAGAAATCTCAGAGGGTTTTCTGTGTGTGTTAAACATGGGAGTGCTGGATTACACACGACCCAGGTGATGTCTCACCACTGTTTGGTGATGTCAAACATCATCACGACACCATTGCAGTTCTTATAGACGTCCAGGAACTCTGCGTCCAGAGCCATTTCTGACTCTGCCTGAGGAAATAAAGGCAAAAGAAGCAGTAAGTAACTTGGCTCAGCTTCAGGCTTGCACAGAACACAATGAACACAGTGTTGAATAGGCAAAATTTCTAAAGCAACACCGCTATAAAAGGGATCAGTGTATTCCACATCATTATCATTTAATGAACGTAGCTTGCAGATTCACTCCCTACAGGAGCAGGATGTGAAAGACATGAAATTCTCTGGGAAAAAAAAGCTCACCTGCAACTGCTACAATCCACCCTTCCTCTTTCCTCCATGACACCAAATATTTTCTTGACAATGTAACTCCACGTACAGCTAGAGGACACATCAGAGAGCGCAGGCACCCGCTCTCTCTCTCTGTGGTCACAAATATTGACTCTACTTTGAATGCTTCCGACCCATATAGCCAAGGTTTCCTTCCTAATGAGTTTCTCTGTAGCTAAAAACCATTTAGCAGCTGACTTTGCTTTTCATCATTTGCAATTTTGCAAAATTCAATACTGGTCCCTCGTCTACAAGGTTCCTGCTTTTTGGTGCCTATGGAACAGCACTCGTCCCTTTTCCCCGAGTGAAAAACGCACCCATGTTTGCGAAGGAGGAGGCAACTGTGCGATAACTGCTTTTACTGTTGCCTTTTCCCACAGGAGGAGAATGTTTTTAAAGAAAATTCTCCTTATCTGACCCCACAGATCGAGGAGGACTTGCCCCTTGAGCAAAGAGACACATTCACTGCCCTGAGCAGGCCCTGAGAGGAGTGCTTGGCACGCTGCACAGGAGCGATACCAGCTCTCCTTCCCCGCCGAAGCACCTGCGTGAGCACAGAGCCGCTCTCCACACCTGGAAGCGAGCGAGAACGCTCCCGAGCAGCCGCACCAGAAATCCTGGGATCGAGGGCCTTTACGCTGACTTTTCCTGAGGATAAAACAGCCCAGCTCTGCAAGGGGCACTATGGAAGAGCATCAGCAGCTCAAATGCAATCTGAGGAATGCGGCAGCCAGGTCTCCCTCATGGTACTCTGCTCCACGGCAGCAGATCTATAGGACACACCTTTGTGCAGGAGCCGTGAGGAACCACCATTACTCTGACATACTACCCAGCACCTCTGTTGCCCCATCATCTTCTGCTTTCCAGAGGTGCTAAATGGTAATTGTTAGCCTAGTTTTAACCAGCAGCTGGAGAACATGTCTTTAATTTGTTCAAGATTCATGGCAAATCCTTTACAAAAGGACTTGCCGACACTGCTCACGCGTAAACAGGCACAAAACTACAGTGCAACTGGCTGGGATGCCTCATTCCCAGCAGCCCGCATGGAAAACAGCAGGAGAGCAGTGGGGAGGGCTTGGACAGAGAGATAAAACAGACAGGAACGCCCCAAGGACGCCTGGGATCTCCCTGTGCTCACTCAGCTGCTGGTCAACCTCAGGGCAGACACAGATGCAGAAACCAGCAATGAAAATGTGCAGAGAGGCCTCCCCTTAGGAGGACAACACCTGCGCTCAGGGCGACTCACCTCCTGAGGATCGTTCTCCAGCTTCAAACCATCTCCTCGCTTTTTGCATTTCCCTTAAAAAGAAGAGTTACAAAAGACAAATGCATTACATGGGGCAGAGATTCCCAGCGTGGGTCTGTCTCCAGGGACAGGACCGTGGCATTTTGGACAGAATCTTAAAGCAGATCCAACCTCTACTACAAGCATGCGGAATAGGTGAGGAGGTGGGACAGGCCTTGCTGAGGGAAACCAGCTAGTCTGGTCAAGGCAAAGGGGAGTGGAAAGTCTGTGGCAGCTTGAACAGACCCCTTCACTGCATACAGTCACGATAACCGAAGAATATGGGTTTGCGGCACTCTCTGACCACAAATGGAGCTGCTCTGCTCCACTTTTTGTTGCTTTAGTGTTGAAGAAGCAAAAGATACTGGGGCTGTTGCAACTGGACTGCCCCACTTTGTACACGTTGCCCTGAGACGTCCCTACTGGGCTCCTGCCTCGACCTGAGGTGGGTGGCCTGGTGACCCAATGTGTCCTCCGAGCCCACGGGAGCTCTGGGCTGGCCTCCGGGCTGACCTGAAGGAGGTGCAGGAGGCGACGTGCTGAGCGCTCCAAGGAGACACCAGAAACGTCCTGCAAAGAAGAGCCCTGCTGCACAGTGCCCACAGTCCCACCTACAGGGACTCGTAGGTTGCTCTTCTGCTCCCTGTCTCCTCTGCAGCGCGCACTAAAATACTGTTAGGTTTAAAGGACACCTTCCTGGTCCTGAACAACATGACCTTATAGAAAATCCTCCTCTTTTAAATGGGAAATAGTTAAAAACTATTTAACTTCAAATATAAAAGTAACAAAAATCTCAAAATCAAAGTGGCCCCATGTGCCCCACAGGCACATTAGTACCGCAGAAGGGGATCCGCCTCCAACAGCAAGCCAAAATCCAAAGCAGACTCTACTTCTTTTCCGTTAGCTTGACACTCTGGCGTGCCAGCACACTGCTAGGCAGCTGGGGGAAGGTGGTTGCGCCTCTGGAATGCAGCAAAAAATGCCCTTGCAGCACATTGCTCCCAGCTACAAGGATGCCCCAACAGCCTCAATGGGTCCTTGAGAACACGATAATAAAAGGAGAGGGCTGAACACACCGACTGTACCACTAAAATAGGAGCCCCGCCGAACAGGCTGTAAGTAGCTGCATGCTGAAGCTTCCCCCGGGTTTCTACAGCTTCAATAAGTGTTGGAGAAGTTCAGGGACTGACAATTTAAAGCCCCCATGGCCTCAGGCTCAGCACCCACGGGAAAGGAGGCAGCGCATGGGACCTCGGAACGGAGGTTTCAGCCTCCCTGGGGATGGGGGTTTTACCAGTCCTGCTCTAACCGTGTTGCCCGGTCCCAAAGGCTGCAGCCCCCCTGCGGTGGGCAGAGCACAGCCAGGGAATCTGGACTCGGCACTAGCAGGGGGGCAACCGGCCAACGCCACCCACCTCTGGGGTAGACTAAGGCTCTCCAGGAGTCTCAGGAAGCAAGAACGAGCACATCTGTCACCCAGCACCAAACGAGTTTCCTGTGGACATACTGTGAACAACCTGCAGCCCTGGGTGTTGTTTAAACTCGCTACGTGCAGCGATTCCCAGTTCTACCAAGTGATTTGTACTGCAGAGCTCTGCAAGGGCTGGAGTCATATTTTACAGACCTCAAATATCTTCCGGGGTTAGAGACAACAATTAAGGACTCTACTCCTGAACTCTGCTCTGTAATTTTCTAGTCCAAATACTGACAAATTAAATAAATTTCAATGGGATGGCAGAGATCTGAAATGTCTTCTTGCAATTGCTGGAAATATCTCATCCCTGACAGAACACGTGTAACTGCCTGGATGTGCCCACAACACACTTCCACTGCACCTTTAATAAACTATTTGCAAACCTGGGGGCAAAAAAAACCTTCTTTAACTATTCAACTCATTTAATGAACATGGAGTGAGTACCTGCAGAATTCATGGCTCTGGTAAATAAAAGGCAATGAAGAAAACAGTGTTTCCTTTTTTTTGCAGGCAGGTCATGGGTAAATGGAGCCAAAATAGATTATTCTGGGAAGTTTAAATGCTCTAGGGCTTTCCTACTTAGAGAAATTTACACTAGTTGTTAATACTAAGTATTTTTGCTGTTAGCAATAATTAGGGAGATGCTTACACTTTTCTTGCTGTACTCTGCAACCCACATTCAGCTTATGAGGGTCAAGCTGATCACCTGTTAGCTGTTAAGTAGCTGGTGTCAGCTAAAAAAAAAAAAAAAAAGAAGGGACAAAAAAAGTTTGGGGTATCTTCTTGAAAAAAAAGCCGTGTCCTGGGCAGTGCCGGCACAGCAGCGATGCAAGGGCTGCACAAACAGCAGCAGACTGTAGCCCTGACTTCCCAGGCACTTTCAGTGTCCTTGCAAAACCACACATTTCTGAAACATTTGCAGCTCTGCTGTCATCTCACTGTTAACAGCTGAAAACAGCAGCCGTCCTCATCCTGATTTTTGTCCTTTCTCGCACTATTTCCCTCCTGAGGCTCAAGGGTGGACTCTGGTTTCCTTGGAGCTGCTGCCCTCTTCACTTCAAACTGCTTTGAGCCAGTGGAACTTGTTTGGCTCCTTTGAGTTGCAGGATCTCACTATTTCTCCAGTTGCTGATAAATTATGCTGGACTTGACCTGAATTTCTCATATTAAAACAGAAACCCAAGCAACCACAAGTACCACAAACACTCAACCAAAACTCCTCAGAGTTGACAGATCTCTCTCATCCTGAGTAATCAAAGTGGCCTTTGAACCTGGATGTATTTACAGCTCTGAAACAGCACACGCCTCGCACCCCTTGCCCTGCTTAGGCTTCTGAGCGTGTATCCAGAGCACCGAGCGGTGTTCTCAAGCGATGCTCATCACTGCTCTAAAGGAGGTCATGTGTAAAGCAGCAGCAGAGCTGGAGAGCGCGTGTGTGCACACACTCCTGCACAGGGTCTATTTTTGGAACCAGAGCTGCACAAGGGGCCGGATGAAGATGTGATACATCTAGCAAAGGGATGCAGCTCCCGCTTTAAAGGCGGTGCAGCGAAGAGTGAGCAACTGAGAACGTATGATCTAGGTGGGGTTTTTTAAGGTTATGTGCAGTATGGGCTGGGAGCCTCAATCAGAAAACAGGGCTCTTCCTGTGCTGTTTGACCAATGCTGATAACTCCTTATTCGTGGGTGCAGCAGCAACTGAAACCAAATAACCTTCCAGCAGCGCCCTTCCAACCTTAACGATTCTGTGATTCTGTGCCCTAAATTCTACAGAAAAAAATCTTCATAGATGCCAGAAGACTGGTCAGCACTTGAAAGAGTTTAGGTTATTTTAGGAGCCACAGAAAAGGAAAAAATGTGACTTGTTCCCTTCAGCTGGTGCCCAGGGAAAGATGAGTCCAAACAGCAGATGTTACAAGTGAGACCTGAAGTCCTGAATCACCTGAGCTCCAAACACCTTGTTTCATTTCACTTCTTTGCACTGAGCATCTGCTCTGGTTTTATGGCCTGCATCAGTTACACAACGCGCTGCAAAGCAGAAAGATGAGTCAGGACTGTGGCTTTTGCCGAGAAGTATCTTTTCTCTGCACTGTTAGTGCCAAGGGCAGCAAAGGACCGCATGTCTTGGGACAAAATCGAATACAATCTACAGTTGGTGACAAGCCCTCATTAAGCTTTTAATGAACGGCGTCATCGTGGAGTGAGCGCAGCCAAGAGCCCAGCAAGCTGCAGGTATGGTCGAGCTCCAGCACATGGCACAGAGATGGGAAGGATGTCAGGGCTAGCAGGCCCTCCTGCTTCCCTGCATTTTCTGCCTTAGCAGTAAACACTTTCACAACAAAAGTTTCCCCCCACTTGCAGATGAGCAGCTACATCCTCAACAAACGAGAGCGGGTCGCCAGCCAGGCAGGGCCAAAAAGCAGTTTCCAGTGTTCCTAAAACAGCTGGGGGAACCAAAGCTGCAGAACTAACCAGAAGGCAAAACTGCTGCAAAACATGACTTAGTAAAAACACACTGGACTTCACTGCCAAAATCTCAGTGAAGTTTTTTAGGGCGCAGCAGAGGAAATTCTCCCAGATTCTCCTGTGCACGTGGACGCGGAGACACGAGGGACGGCAGCTCTGCACTGCACGGGGAGAGCCGGCTGCTTTACAAGGTGGAAATTGAAAACTGCAATTTATGGCAATTTATGGCTTTGCTTTTTAGTCTGGCTAAACGTCACCCTCAGTTTCTTGCAAATATCAGGCTTTCAATATACTCTTTCACTTTATTTAATACATTTCTGAATTCTTTCAAAATGGCCAAAACTCTGGTTACAATAAATTTAGCCTGGAAGCAGAGTATGTCGAAATGCACGTTGAGAACTTGCATTTTTGCAGTTTCAAATCCAGCCTAATGAATGCAGCAATGCCTCCCAACTCTAAATACGTGTATCAGCCAGGATCTTGTAGGAAAGGCCAAGGGGAGGGTCAGACTTTATCAGCACTAGGCGGCAGCAGCACTGGACACTTCACTACCCAAAGTCTAGGCTAGGGTGGTGTCACTCTCACCGAGCGCATCACGCAGGAAGATTTTTTGTCCTAAACATACAGAAAGAAGAACAAAACTGTCATGAGATAACGTTAAGATGAAACAAGTTCCTATGGTTAATTGGCACATTTTTGCAAGCTGCATCTATCAAGGATCTGCAAGGTGCATCACTGGGAAACGATTTGATTTTCTTTGATTGTGATAAACTGAATTTTAAAGTGCTTTGATTGCATATGTAAATTACATAAAGGCGGACGTGTTCGAGGTCCATAATTAGGGCTCTTAACAGACTAGGGTTTATCTTGAATATGAAGTGGACAGAAAACGGTTCCAGATTTCAGATTTAATCTTTGACAGTGGGACGTGGATCAGAAGAGCCATTACCAACATCTGCACATACCAAATGTGATCTGTTCTGTCAAGAAAGAAAAAAAAAGAAAAAAAAAGGGACAAGTCTCTGTATTTTAGACTATGATTCTGCTCAGAGAAGCTATTCACAGCAACAAGCGTTGGAAACACGTGACTCCCAAATCAACTCTCAATTCATACCCAAGTTGCAAGGCAGTGAGAAAACAGATGGTTTTCTTCAGCCCTGCACATGTTTTCTTAGGATCTGAAAGAGAAACCTGAATCTAGCTAACTAGCAGCAATTCTGATCCAAGGCAGGTTTTATATACACTGTAAAAGACAGGTGGTTTAAAAGGGGAAAAATAAAAAGCTAAATCACCCATGATTTTATATTAAAATTTCTAACTCAGGTCTAACCTAAAAATCTCCATTACAAATTTGACCTAGAGCTGTTATCTTTCACCATTTTTCTACTGTTACTATTTTTAATATGATTTACCCACATGCACAAAAAAAATAAAAATAAAAACAACTTTCTCCCTTTCTCACACTCCCCATCTCCCTTTTTTTTGATGCTAATGAATTTAAGTTGCTAAAGCAGCACACAAAGACAGCACACTTCACTACGGTCCTGCGGGTGCTAGGGGTGCCAGCACAGGTTCTAGTTAAGCCTGCAGAAATGGTAACAACATGGAAATTATACTAAAAAATAAAATAAAAAAAATCAAGTTTCCATATGTAGTCATTAGATTTGACCACAAGGAACTCAAGCAAGGAGCAAATCTGCAGAGTTAGAAGTGCTCATTCACAACATCTGAACCCCAACCTCTTTTAGCAACAGAGTCTACCTCTGCACTGTCTTCAACTCTGCCTTCAGAAATGTCTATTATTGTTAGGAAACAGAACTGGACAAAAAGTAAAAACTATTGAAAAAGATGTATTAAACTATCATAAAACATTCCTCAGCTAATCATTTAGAAAAGATTTAGGATTAAAAATATTGCATTCTGTTCTAAGCGGATTTAAGTAATTAACTATTCTTTTGTCCTTCCCTCCTGTGTACATCAATCACTGCTGATAACTTTTTATGAATTTAACAATATTGGTGCTTTCAAAAACAGCTCAGCAAGAAGTTTAGAAACAGAACAAAGAACTCAGCAGTTGTCTAAACATTTACAAAAATTATAAAGGGGAAGAAAGGAACTTTATTATGCAGTTCAAACAATTTAAATACACAAAGAAGCAGGCTACTGCATTCATCACAGAGCATACGAAATATGAAATAATAGAAGTCATTCAGGCTTCTGAATTCTGGGTTTCATCTGAAGGTCAAATTGAAAAAAAAAAAAAGAGAAAAAAAAACAGGACTCCCATACAGGAGATTCCTCCCCTCTATATTATTATTTCAGGAATAAATTATTTCAGAAAGTAACATCCAAAAAATACAAACTCTTTTTTCCTGAAGGAAGTGTAAGTAAATAGGTATTTCTGAATTCCACTTAAATTCCAGATTAAAAAGTGCAAATAATCTGCATTAAAAAGGAAGTTACAGATCTTACCTTTGTCGACTACATCCCAGACTTCAACCTTAACGATGTCATCGGTGGCTAAAAGCACAATAAGAACACAAAATGTTAGAAAAAGTGTTTCAGCAAGATGGGGAAGACCTGCCCCTCACTATACAACATGTAACCCAAAGCAAATAGTGCCAAAATAACAAATAATGTCAAAGGAAAGCTAAGAAACTGCCCAGCAACTTAGAAAACAGAAACAAAATACAATTTAAAGAAGGCCTGCCATGGAAGAACCAAGATGTACCTGGAAAGGGTGCTCTGAAAAGAGCTTCTTCAAAATTATTAGTTCCATAAGTGATATTGTTAGATTGCTTTCTAATTTTACATCAGCTTTGAAGCATATTATAAAAATTACACCTAGAATCTTTACATAATACAGAGAGGTTTCTACATTCCTCTTTCACAATAGCTGTGAATTGTATTTGGAAAGTAAAGTCTAGTCTAGAAGAAACATGGGCAACCAAAAATATGCAAATATGAGTATTTAGGGAAGAACAACTATATTAATATTTCTATATTAGCGTGACAAATGGAGCAGATGCTCCTGCGGTTACGGAAATCTACTCTTTGCAAATTTCTCATTGTTTTGTTGTATTCTTCTGACAAAATTAAGGTATCGCTAGCAACTTGCCTCAAAAAGACACAGAGTCAGGACAGAAAAGCAGAAATTCGGGATTTAAGTTGCAAAAGTCTAAAGCAAGACAAGCAAAATGTAAACTGAAAAAAAAATCAAATAAACTACTGCTGACGGGGAGCAGTTTAAGTTTTAGGCTCTATGCAGAATAAATTAACTGAAGCTGCTCACTGAATCTGAGCAGGTGGTCTCATCTCCACAGGATTGCTCCAAAAAACAGCTGCTTTTAGGACATGATAAGAGGTACAAAGCAAAACCTTGTACTTGGGGGAACTCTTAGCAGAACCCATGCAGTAAGACTACGCAGGCCCAAAGTAGAAAATAATCCCCTATCACAGCAGTGCTGAACAGAGCTAAGCGTCATTGCCAAGCCAGGACACGTTTCTTCCACGGAATTTACCATTGGCTTTAAAACATTTCAAAATTCTGCAGACAGATGAAAGGACAGAAAGTTCCATGCACGTCCTGGGAAGAGTCTTTTTATAGTTCCGCATAAAGCCCAGTCGCAGGCTGTTCTCACAGCGACTCCCGCTCAGTCCTCCACTTTGCCAGCGAGGCGCAGAGGACGCAGTGGCTCGTGCAGGCCCAGGTGACACACAGGGACTCACAGCGCCTGCCTTCACCATCGCGCATCCCCAGCTCCTCCTGGCCCTCGGGGTTTCTACAGGGCACCACAGGGCATTTGCACAGGGCTGCAGCAGAGCCGCCCCCTGTTCCTCCCACGGTGACATCCAGCTGGATGAACTGGTATCTGGACACGGCTCCCCTCTCTGACTGGGATGCTCTAGTCCTCGGTGTGTCCAGGGTGCAACGTGACCCAGCAAGTGCTCCGCGCCAGGCACCCTAGTCCCGTTCTGGACCCAAATTTACAGCCTGGAATGGTGACTGACACTGCTGTGGCTGTCCCACAAGCACAAGGGGACAGACAGGTCAGCAAAGTCAGCTTTGGTCCTCTCGGCAGTCAGGATGTGCAAGGTGCCAGGAGATGTGTTCTGTTAGACGGCCAACTCCGCAGCACCACGTGCACGGGAGGAACCGAGGAAGCCGTCTGCTCTTTCCAGACACTTCATGTGAAGAAGCAGATAAGTTGTAGGAAGGAGTTCGTGGAGGAGCTGGAACCGTGCAGTGCCCTCCTAGGAGGTAGCCGTGCACTGGGACTTTGCTCCCAAGCTCCCATGATCTCCACTGTCTTACCCTAATGTCAGTGCACCCGCAGCTGTGACCTGCCCTCCAGTGGGTCATTTGTGCAGTACTGAAGTCCTGCGGGGCAGCACGGCTCTGGATGGCCGAGGAGCAAAAGAGTTTGATGTAAAGAGATCTGCTCTATCCTTTTAGATAAGGGGAAATACAGAACCTACCAAAGAACTTAACTACACAGACCCAAGGAAACTATTTTTCCACGTTTTATTTCCCCACTTCCCCCTGTTAGGCAGGGTGTTGTTGATAGCTACTAGACAGATTCTTCCTTTNTTTGATGTAGAGAGATCTGCTCTATCCTTTTAGATGAGGGGAAATACAGAACCTAGCAAAGAACTTAACTACACAAGACCCAAGGAAACTATTTTTCTACGCTTTATTTCCCCACTTCCCCCTGTTAGGCAGGGTGTTGTTGATAGCTACTAGACAGATTCTTCCTTTTCATCAGCAACTTCATTCCTGGCTATCTTGAACACACAAGAGCATAATTACTTTAGTGCTGCTGCATTAGCTTTCTTATGACTCACGCACAGCTGTACGAGCAGCAGTTCACCTTAATGGTTTCTGAAGGCGTGTCGCAAAAAAGAAAGTGCCAATTCATCATTTTGTTCTATAGCTTGGATTAACTGAGACCCATTGCACGGATAAAGCTGCTGAGAAACTTCTGCTCCACAGTCGCATAGTCTGTAGCCAGTTGCAAACCAGACAGGAGAACAGTGGAGAAGTGAAAAGGCTTCATTTGCAAGAAAGATTTTTTTAAAATAATAATTTTAAAAGATTAATAATATTAAAAAACCCTACATGGGTGGTTTTGTAATAAAAATTCAGATTCTCAGACATACTTATTCTCATACTTACATGATTCATCTCAGTTTGGCTCACAAATCCGGCAGAGCGGAGCAGCTCTGTCATTCCACACACTTGTCTATAGAGTTCTCCTGAATAAAACTACTTGCTGCTTTTCAGTTCAGCTTCCCTTTCTTACACTGCCAGAAGGAGAATAAAATTTATGCCTACCATAACAACTGTACATCAAGGTCTGAAACGGCAGCTTCTTACCTAGACACAAGTTTTAAAAATATCCCATAACAAAAACATTTGGCTCAGAAAAGTAATTTTGTTCATTCTGAGCAGCAAAAGGCTCAAACTCTTTTAACTTTAATAAATCCTTGAGTACAAAAATCCTGAAGATATGACAAGGGGAAAGTTCTAGATTTAAGAAGTTCATTCTCTAACACCAGCCAATACGAGAATTCTTAAACATTTGACAGTAATTTAATTAATATCTGTAAATATTTGCTACCAACTGCCCTACAATATTTATTCAAGCTAGCTCAGGAGCAGGATCACAGGCAAAATAAACTTTCTTTTTCCTTTCCAGATTAGCTCGGCCAACAGAACAGTAATTAGAGCTGAGACGGTTTCTCAGAGCGCTCACATCATCTGTCTTGGTGGGAAGTTTTCCCAGCAGGAGCAGTATCTTGCAGAGCTGTTCAAGGATGGTTATTCAATAAGTTTTTAAGGTGGTCAGTCATCAATTTCCTGTACTACTGGAAATTGCTAGTAAGAAAGCAATGAACTTTTCTCAGGTGACAGAAGCATAGAAGCAAAAGGCACAATTTCAAGTACAGTCTGCCAAATATTCTGATTAGTTTGGCAACACTTTACTTGAGCTTTGAGAAAAGCCCACCATCACACACAGACGTTGCTGGCAACGCTAACCAGCAAGCCCTACAAAAATGTACCACATTAACGTTAGCACTCGCACTAGAAATAACAAACTTGCAATTACTGACGTGCAGCAAAGCCAGCTTCACATCTAGCTGCTTTCTACCCAGGGATCCCATCCCTGTTGAAAAAGTTGGTGCCTTAGCTCAGTCAAAGGAAACACAGTCCCCAAAATACACAGAACCATGTGAGATGACCAGATCTCTCTGCACATGTAACAGACTTCTCCAAAACCTTTCTGCATCAAACTGTCCATGTACACAAAGCAACTAGGTATGAATTAGCCTCTGAAAAAATATACACATATAGCAACCAAACGTCAAAATTCTAGTGCTGTATTTACAAGCAATGTTTATATTACAGGCACTGAAAAGAAAGAAAACTAGACATTTAAGCTTTAACCTATGACAGTGCAGAAAATCACAGTTAAGATTCAGAATGCTCTTTACATTTTGATACCCGAGAAGGAAGTATCCCATACTTTTATCTAAGTCTGTTAAGGTTGAAGCATTCAAGTTTGGTTGTGGAGATGCTTTCCCTGATTGAGCAATTTTCAAGCTCTACCTTCACATCAGCAGTGGATGTGCCCATATTCCAAGAGAGGAAGGAGAGTGGGAAGGACATCACAGCTAAAATGTAACACACCAGACGTGTCACTGCAGATGCAGAAACACTGCAGGAATAAGGCAGATCTGCCAATGTCTTGGGCCAGACAGAGCAGCAGAAAGATGGTGCCCCAAAAGGAAGATGTTTTATGAAGAAATTTTGAAGGTAGCGAGGAGACTCTTACATCATCTCCATACAGACAGTCCCTGCCAGCAGCTGACACAAGGCACAGCTCAAGGCCATACCCTAAACCTCTTCTTCCACATCCAAAGTACCGCACAGTGAGGCATTATTATAACTTTTTTTCTGCATTTATCAAGAAAAAGGAGACTAATGTGGAAGTCTGTCTTCAAAGAGAAGAATCACTTGGCAATACAAATTTGATCTCCGAAGTAGCCAAAGCACCTGATACAGCATTTACCTCAACTTTATGCTGTTATTCTGGTTGTGGGAAGACAGAGGGTACATAATTCAGCATAAAGTCAGAGTGGCGTGGGGAGACAGTACTTGATATGTCAAACTTAAACTGCTGTCATTTTTTTTAAGCAAAATCAGACTTAAAGAGAAAGTTAATGCTGAATCAGTACTTCATCCCACAAGGCTGTGGCATTTTTCACCAGGAACCTGAAAGCTGGATTTGTCACACTGTAGAATCACAGCCTTGTGCAAGCTCAAGGTCTGCAGTCTTCTTCGGGCTAGATCCAGGGCTTTCAGAGCCACTTTAAACTGCCACAGCAGATGGGAAAAATCACATCTCATCTCTCAAAGTGAAAGAAGCCCCTTAAAAAGCTACGAACAAGATACTTCTGTAACTTAACCTAAAGTTATTATTCCTACAATCATTTTTAAAACATCATTTTTATCATTTTCTGGATGCTATTTATATTTTGATCAGTGAAAGACAAGAATGCACCATGTTGTTCACTTGTGCACAACAGTAACACCAGGCACAGTTAGCCTCAGAGGCAGGCTTCTGTGACAAACATATTTCCACAGGTCAAGCATATCAGAAATATTTCAGTTTTTATTTTGGATGACCTATGAAAAACCTTCCCAGGATGACAACTTCCAATGCCATATCCTTTAGGACTTACGACATACAGTTTTTGAATGAAGTTATTAAAAGCGCAATTGAAAAACTGTGAATAACAAAAATAACTTGGGTGCTGAGACCCCTTTTGTCTCCCAAACAGACACAGAACAAGAGGCAAATGAGGCTGCAGTAGTATTTCTATCTCCAGACACAGATAACTGCTCCATGTCTGTCACTCCCTCCATCCCTCTCCTTTCTTACTTTTATAGTTCCAGTGGATGCTGGTGACTTGGATCTCCTGAGTTGGAATATACTCCTCAATAAACTTCTTCCCCTGCAGTCGGTGCCAGAGCGTGGTTTTCCCCGTATTCCTGTCCCCTCGGATAACAATTTTCACTGAGGAAAAATCAAGCAAATAAATAAAATTGATTAAAACAAAGCTAGGAAGACTTTGAAAAGCATGTTAACATTTTGCAAGCGTTATTCAGATGTAATTAATTCTCTTGCATTACAAGGCATGATAGTTTGCTAAAACAAACAAAAAAACAAAACAAGCAGCTTAGTAGTTAAAATCACTATTAATTCAGCTACTCAAACCAACTCAGCAGAAAGAACCAAAGCCAAGACTGAGCCCTCAACACCCTGCACAGCTTTAGCCAGCAAAATGCCTGCTCTTTTCTGCTCGCTTCGCCTCCTCCTGCTGTGTCTCACCTGTACCAAACCCTTACTCTGACTTTGTCAAACCCCATCCCTTTGCAAGGCTTCAATATCAGGCTTCTCCTTCAATCACCTCCTCTGTCATCCATATGTCTCCTAAAATGCTGCTCCTTCCTAGAGGAAACATTTTTCCTAGAGTCTGTTGCTTTATGTCACTCGCAAGGACTAGTTCTTGGCTGACCTGAGCAAGGAGCAAGCTCAAGGACCAGTACTTAGCTGACCTGAGCTAGCTAGACAGGGCATTCAGCTTCTGCTGAATATTACTGCAGGGTTCAGCTGTCACCACTCGTAGCTGCCCCAAGCTTTGTTTGAGCTGGGCAACGTGCTGCTTTCCAGGGGAGGCAGGAGACCAGCATGTACCGCTCTGCACTGCTCCAGAGCACAGCTCTGGCGAGGAGGCAATCCCCAAGGAACACAGCCTCTGCCAAAGGGACAAGGAGTAACATCCAGAGGTCTCTCTCCAGCTGCCACTGATAAATCCACCAAACTGCCTCTGGAAAGCAATTCTGCAGCAACCAGTACCATGAACTTATGAGAGTCTACCTAATATCACCTTGTTCTTTTCAAAAACAGCAAGTATTGTTTTCTAAGTCTTCTGCTGTATTACATACATGTGTGCATACACACACTCTCTCTTTAACTAGCAATAACAAAGCTATTGGGAGTTGTGCAGCTGAACTGGACAGAAGCAGAAATTTTACGCTTGCATTTGACACACAGGAGTCATCCCCTAAAACGGGCTGCTCCGACACCCACTAGCAGGTTCAAGTCATTAGCACCAGGCTGGGCATCATCACTTTGGTCCAAAAGTCCCAGCCTCAAGACCATCTGTTATTGCAACTCCAGAGCTGTTACAGGCACCTCCATAATGAAGCAGGACAAGGAGGAGGGCCACACCACTTCAGGAGAAGCTGGTTAATAGCAAGAGTGAGTGCCTGATGTGTAAGAATTTCTATGGAAGAGTTTTGTCTGGTGCTATTTTGTGGTGCAGTTCTGCTCTGCTTTTGTTGCTGTTCTGATCTCACCCATTGAGATGTACTGCTGCTTATTCTTTTTTTTTTTTTTAAATTGCAAAGAAATAATCAAGGCGAAAATTAGCAAAACATTTATATGCTGACTTCATTTACAGGTGCCAGAACATCTCTGCAGACAGCAAAGTATCTACACTTCCTATTGTGCCTTATGGAATGCCAAAGACTTCCTTGGAATTTTCTTAATGCATCAAGTCCACAGCATAGTTCAGATAAGAACCTAGTTGTCCCACTTAAAACGTGAGCCTTTTGCAATGCTCTCACAATTGTTTATTTAAAAAGACATTTTAAAATTCGCATTCCCCCTACATTACATGGAGTAACATTATCTACTAAAACAAGGAAATCCATGAGACAACCGGGCTCTTCAGCATTTACTCTGGCTGCTGTTTCTCGAGGTGCAGCTTCAGGTCACTTCCAGAAGAGCCATCTCCAGAAGAGGCAGACCTCACACATGCCACAGCTTTCCCCGCACCAATGTTACTACTTGTGCAGTGACATGTGGAGTTGGGTCAGGGCACTGAACTGGCTGAAAATTAAACCCTAAATTCCTTTTCCACAGCACTTATCTCCCACCGTAGCTCAAGGCAGAGCTGCAACAGCAGTAGCAGCAGGGCAGCAGCCCAGCGTGGCAGGCCAGGAGCAGGGGCATCACCCACCCCTGTGAGCAGCTCCCACTTGGATCAACACATGCTCAGTTCGAACATGTCGAACGGCCCTTTTCACCTCCCGTATTTCCCATGTTAGGACATCTTTCCGTCTACACCGTTCAATAGTTTTCACTGATTTTTTGCTGAGGAAAGAAAAGGCCTTTGAAAACAAAAGAGGAAGAACACAGATCATATAAATCATTTGTAGTGAAATAAAAAAAAAAAAGTATTTGGGATTTTGGCAGGTCTACCCATGGACAGGCACTTGTAAGAGACCAAAAACTGAGTGAGCTTCACAGCAGAGTGAGCAACCCGCAAAGCCCCTCATGCTCATGGTGTTCATCACACTGCTGCTTGCCACGGGGCCACGAGCCTGTGCTCCACGTGGGCTCTGCTCTGCGACGTGCGCTCTGGACAGCGCTCGGTGACGACAGCCCGGGAGGCAAAGGCAGAGCACGACCAGGGAGCAGAGCAGCTAGACTTGAACCTCCAGCAGCTCCGTGTCCTTCGTTCCTGTCACTTATCATCAGCAGGGAGCTCCCAGGGAATGCTCCTGCCTGTGTGACGCAGGCAGAACTGTTTATTTCCCTCTTCTTAGGTGATTATTCCCTCATATGACCTCCACGTTCAAGCGACCTGCTGCTTCTGGAACCTGTTAAACAAACACTGCCACCAAAGGAAGGAGACCTACCTGCCCTTCTCTGCCCATTCCCACTTGCTCTGGCCTGTGCTACCCTCTTGGGGCCAGCGTGGCTATGAAATGGCTAGTGCAGCCGACCTCACCCAGGGCCAGGCTACCCCAACCAGGAGAGAAGCAGCAAGTTTTAACAGGTCTGTTCCCTCTGCCAGGAACAAAAACATCTTGGCCACAACAAACGCGGCACAGACCATTTTTATTCCCTTGTACTTGCTTTAGTACTCAGGCAGCTACTGTGTTATGTGGATATATATGACAGAAGATCTGCATGCATGTGATGGGATTGCAGGACAAAAACGGCTTTCTGCTTGGATGTCCCGTGCTAAGGAAGTGGCTGTTGCCAAGGGCTATTACTGGCCTTAGTTCCCATCAGAAATGTAAACGTACTCACCCTGCTTGAGCTTTCCTTTTGAAAACTTGACTGAGGGACGGGAGCCCACCCACACAAAATATTTTGGTTCAATTTGATTAGAGGAGCAAACTCCCCACCACTTACACGCCTCTCTGCCACTAAAACAGCACCCAGTCTTTGTTATCACCTCAAATAGGAGTTTGTTTCGTTAGGAAACACACTTGAAAGCTGTGCAGGCCAGCATGGTACAACAAGCAACCCAAGGCAATCTCCAAGCATTTCTGGTAAGCAAACCTGCTTCGATTCATGACCAGTAAAGGAAACAGATCTGTGCAACTACAGGAAAAAAAAAAAGTTTTAAAGATAGGTGTATTAAAGATGACTACAAAAAGCATTTTACATGAAATGCAACAGGGGAGTGTATTTACTAAAAAAGATTCACTGACAGTTAACACAGAATTTGCAGCTCTGTTATCCCCTCAGCAATGACCCTTGTACATGATGTTTCCTCACAGCCTACATCCAATTGAGGCTATAACCTCAAAACGCTGGAATCTTATTTATCAACAGCCATGGCTGTGGAGGGTGCTTCAAACCCTTCCTAAGACTGCCTGTATCTCCTATAAATATTATATAATAGCAACATGGAGAAGAGTTACTATGGAGATTGGAAGCTTCCTTCGAGGCGGTGACAGAAATCTGCAGTTTTATTGTAGATATAAAAGCAATAATTAGAACACAAATCCTGTCAAAGACAAGGCAAGAGACGAAAAGCTTTCCCGAGGCTTTCGGTAATGAGACAGAATGAGACAAAGCAAAGTGTTTGCAGCTTCGCTGTTTGCATTTTTGGCCCTGCTGCATTAATAAGCAGGTATCATACACACAGGCCAGCCAACCATGCAGGTAGCCAAGGCACAGCAAAGAGCTCCCCCTTGCACTCCTGTGCCAGCAAGATGCAGCTGATCTTTATTGTATGTAGCACAAACATTAGCCACCACAACAACCAACTTTCAACTTATAAAAGCAGGAGTTGACATGAGCTACCTGATCTTAAGCATTTAGCAGTGAAGTACGTGAGCGTGTCCTGGCTCGCAGCCTCCACAAGGTCTCTGCAGAGATCAACACTTTAACCAGCACATTTCCAGGTTGCCGATGCAGTGCTGTATGCCGGGCTATGACAGCTTCACCCTCACCCTTCATCTTCCATTAGGAACCTAGTGCCTTAACAGCATCATCGTGTTTCTGCTCATATTCCTAACTGCCTACTAGGATGCTACTTTCTAAATTAAGCACTATTCTCAGCATTTTAACAGATGCCATCTGGATAAATGCACCAAATGTTCTGCCTACTAGAGCACAGAGCTTCAGAAAAACATAAATTCCAAAGCAATTCACCACAATAACAGTAGAAATCCTTATCCAAACCCTGAGGTGTTAAATTCTCCCTTCCAGTAGTTTCAGATTACGACAGAGCATAATATCTACTCCCCCAACCTGGGTGCCTTTAGAGAAACTATTCTGCAGTGCATTTACAAACCGGTCCTATTGCAAACCGCTGCTCTCAGCCTGCTGCAGTCCCCCTTCCCTGCCTGCACAGACCCATGCAGACAAGGGAAGACTCACAGGGCTCTGTGTTAGCAGGTCTATTTTCAGAAAGGGTGACATAAATACTGTCTCCTGTACCACAATTGTTACTGTGGGATGTATTTCACCTGCTTGCAGCACACTTCCTGACACACTCAAGTAGAAATAACCTTTACTGAACTTCAAAGGAGGGAGGAAAAAAAAAAAAAAGGCAAGCTGCCCTGAACCTTAATAAAAAACACAAAGTAATTTTGAAAGTGCTAAAAAAAGTGCAAATGTATCACTTTCAGAGGCAAATAATCATAACCAGCTTACACGTCAAGGCAGTTGCAAGGATGTGGCATTCACCTTGATGGACCCTGGGCACGGCAGAGTTTCCCCGAGTCCCTTCCCACGTAACCACTCGCACCAGCTGTGAGCGCCGTGCCCGGCGCCGCGGGGACGGTCCCGCCGCGCCCGGGGAGCCACCTCGCTCCTTCCCGAGGCTCCGAGGGGCTAAGGCCGGTCTGGAGGCCGCAGGGCCCCTCCGGAGCGGCCGCCCGGCCCGGGGACACGGAGCCGCCCGCGACCTCCCCCCGCCCCTCGAGGAGCACGAGCAGCGCCGGGGCCAGGCCGGGAGCCCGGCCGCACTCACTGTTGTACTGCACCCCCTTGGCAAAGCGCCGCTGCAGCGCCTGGTTCATGGACTGCAGCCCCGCCGGGATGTTCTTGTCCCTGCCCGGAGCCTGCTCCGAGCCCACCAGCTTCTTCAGCGCCGAGAACATCTTCCCGGTGCGGCGCCGCGGCGGGCGCGGGGCCCCGC
>VWPW01016978.1:29389-57267 GCA_013389825.1 Crypturellus undulatus
CCCCGTGTGACCCCCTGGAGCTCCCCCTGGCCCCTGGGAGCCCTCTGGTGGGCCTGGCGACCGCCTCTCACCCCATGGCCCCCCGGAACCCTCCTGTGACCCCTGAACCTCTTCTCGTGCACCCTGCCACCCACACGACCCTCTGCGACCGCCCATAGCCGCTGCTGTGACCCCCTGTGACACCCCCATTACTCCCCATAACCTCCTCTGACCCCTGAGCTCCCCATAGCCCTGCAGTGGCCCCCGCAGCCTCCTTGTGACCCCCCAGAGCCCTTTCCCGTGACCCCAGGAAAGGGGGTCCCCAGCATCTCCATGTGGCCCCAGACCCAACCGGCACCCACCCCCCTGCTGACCTCCTGCATCCCCTGTGTCCTGCGGGGCCAGGATGGGGCAGGGACGAGGCTCCGCCACGGCCGGGGGGCTGCTGGGGGCGACTGGCAATGGGGGACATGAGGCTGCTCGGGACGGCAGCCCCCTGCAGCGCTGCCCTCCATCCTGGGTGCCCCTGCCCGCCCGAGCCGGGAGCAGCCTCCTCACGAGGAGCCCTGGGCACTGGGTGCCGGGCAGAGGTCCCGGTGCCTGTTCCCACCCCCGTGCCCCGGCTTGGGGACCTCACCCGGTGCTGACCGGGGTCTGCACAGCCGTAAACTGGGCAGCACCGGGTGAGGAACTGACTGTCACCTGCAGGGATCCCTGGGGCAGGGGGGCACCTTGGACCCTCTCCATCCATCACGGAGCTCCCCACGTGCTCCCGGTGTCCTCCGGGATGCTCAGGAGCAGGTCCAAGGGAGCAGCAGGGCCACCAGCAGTGACACAGGAATTATTTGCCCCTAGGGAGGTGCCACCCCAGCACCAGGAAAGGAGCAGGAGGCCAAGGCTCAGTGGAGGTGATCGAGCAGCCCCAATGGGCTTCCCAGAACGGGAAGTCGGTGAGGACTCGAGAGCATCCCCCCGGCAGACCCTCCTGGAACCCCCCTGCCCTGCACCTCTGCAGGCTCCGGACGGACACGCTGGGCTCGTTAGTGACGTCAAGACATTTACTGCTCGGCCACGGCTGTGGCTGTGCGGGCACCGTGCGGGGCTGCTCCCAGCGCCCACCCGCCCGGCCGGCTCCCACACTCGCTGCAGGCAGCTCGTCCTCTGCCCCACGTCAGTTGGACGAACGCAGAAACTCCTCGTCCTCTGCAAGGAGAGAAGCGTGGTGTGAAGGCCAGGCCTCTGCACCGGGAGCAGGTTCACCCAGGAGAGGCCGTGATTGAGCACCCCGGGCTCACCCCTCTCAGCACTAAGATATCTGCTGCGGCGCTCCAGGAAACGGGAGCGCTCGGCCATCCATCCTGAGGAGCAGTGTCCTCCAGAGGTGGCTCCCCCACAGGACACAGGGTTTGAGGTGTGGAGGGGCCCAGGTGTGCTGACATGGGCAGAGAGCCCTGGGCACATTGCAGTGGGCTCAGGAGTGCGAGGGGACACACTGACATCCCCCGCAGGAGCGACTGACCCGGCCGCGTTCCCTGCGCTTCGCCCTGCCGCCCCTCCTGAGGCTCTGACCCACGTCCCGTGTGTGGATAGAGCGGAAGGGGTCAGCAGGCGTCGCACGGGGAGCTCTCCCCACACGGGGACTCCAGTTCAGGGCTCACTTGTTGTGAGGGTCCCTCACAACATATCCCTGCCACATCCTGCTTGTCCTTCCTTGTGCTATGCAAGCCGTCCCCTGCGCTGGGGCTGTCCCTTCATGGCTACCCACCTCACAGAGGCCTCCTCAGAGCCCTTTCAGCGAGATATTTTGAAGACCAATTCTGGTCTCAACAAGACGGCAGCCTCTATAGCCCCCGACTTGATGCTCAAGAACGATTGCGTTCCTCAGTCCAGCAGAGTTGCCGACCCAGGGTGGAGTCATTCATGATCCAGCACAAACTCATCCCAGACCCACCCTGGACATAGACCCATCCTAGACCCAGGACAGACCTGTCCCAGATCCATCCCAGCTTCAGAACAGACCCCTCCTGTGCCCAGGGACACCCACGGCTCTCAGACCGCAGACGGATCATGGACTCGTTCCAGACCCGTGAGTGACCCGTCCCAGACCCAGGCAGACCCAGCACACCCCTGCCCAGCACAGCGGTCCCCAGAGTGCTGCCCTGCTCTCCTGCAAGCCCTGATTGGAGGGAGTAGGGTGCTGCGCGGGCGGGACGGGCCCTACCTCCGAGCAGCGGCGCTCCGCAGTACTCCTTGCACTCCTTCTCCGAGTAGAACTGGTTGCCGTTGCCCTTGCAGCCTCCGTAGCTAAAGGTGATGCACTTGCCCTGGGCCGCGTCGAAGGCCCAGCGCGTCACCGGCTTCTGGCAGGGACCCTCCACGATGGGCAGCCTGCAGGCGGCTGCAGGAACGCGGTGGCTCTGAGCGCGCCGGGCTCGGGGCTGGGGTGCTCTGCGCACCAGCACCCCCGCACCGGTGCTGGCCACTCGCAACCCCCCAATTCCATTTACTGCCCCTGCAACGGCGCTTCCTGCAGCTTCTCTCCGTGATGTCCTCAACCCACCCACATGTCCTGCTCTCCCTCCATCCTCCCTCCAGGCTGGCTCTGCTCCCTGGTGCCCCAGGCCCCTGTGGCCAGCCAGGGGCTGGCGCGTGCCACGTGTCCCCTCACCCTCCGTCCTGCAGGCCTGCAGGCACTCCTTCTCCGAATAGAAGTTGTTGCCGTTGCCCAGGCAGCCGCCGTAGAGGAAGGTTTCGCAGGCCATGGAGGAGGAGTTGTAGAAGAAGCGGGTGAGCATCCCGCTGCATGGGCCGGCGTCCCTGCTCAGCCGGCAGGAATCTGCGGATGAGCAGGACACGGGTTGTGGCAGGGAAGCGAGGCAGCGACGGAGCGATAACATGGGGCCGGAGGGAAGATGTCTCCCTTGCCCAGGACCTACCTTCCTTGTTGCCCATGTAAAGGAACAGGGGGCCCGCGGCGGAGCCCTCCTCGGGCGGCAGGACTGCTCTCCGCACCCTCTGCACAAGGAAGGGAGTGCAAGTCAGTGGCTTCCCCCACAGCCGGCAGCCCAGTGCTCACCCAAGATGGGGACCAGGCGCTTGCAAAACAGATGCAGGTCCCCACAGCACCACAGTCGTGCCCTGAGCTGGCCTGGGAACATGTCTCTGCTGCTGGCTCTCGCCAACGCAGACTAGTTTACCCTCCACATATTTGCTATATCTGGAGCTATATATGCTCCTTCAGAGCAAGTATTTCTATTTGCTTTCAGGACAAGTAGGCTCTTTCTCTCCTATCCCTCTTCAAAATCCTTCTAAACTCAACCATGTGAGATAGCTACGTGTCAGGTCATTCTAGCCAAGGCATGGATGTGGGTACTGAGGTGTGAAGAGCGTCACACACCTGCCCGTGAGGCAGGCAATAGGACATGGACTTCCATCCGCTTCATTTCTTAGGGCAATGCCCAGCCTGAGGCCATGCCAGAGCCTGGTTCTTTGCCAGCCTCTCACCAAGAGGCCAGGAGCTCTCTGTTGGCCAGACCCAGCCAACGAGAGGCTGCTGTGGGTTAGGCACAGAGCTGCTCTCCCCATCCTGGAGGTGGTCTCCAACTAAGGAGATACCAGGCTCCAGAGACAGTAACCTTTATCCCATGAAACTAGGTAAAAAAAAGAGTAAGAAAAGGATGTTGCTTTTCATTAAGAAATGAACCCCGGAGCCTGCCTGACCGCCCCAAATCCTTGCCACTTCCTTCTGCCCCTGCCTGCCCTCTGTCCTTGCAGACACCAGCAGAAGTGAAAGAGCATCTCCAGGGTACTCTGTGGAGATGCTGCCTCTAGAGCGTGCCCAGCACGCAGGGTCTGCTCCCAGGACACCGAGTTTCTAGCAGTTTGGCCTGGAGAGCCAGCCTTGAGTTCCCAGCTGGACCACTCACCTCGGGTGCAGCTTCAGTCTCCTGGGGGATGCATTCACCTGGGCCAGATGATGGGAAATAAAATCAGCAGGTTGAAAAGGGTAATTCCTCAACAAAGTCATCTCACCATGGCTTGGTACTGTGCAAATACAAATCCCCAAGAAAGAGATACCCTACCCGCTTGCCCCTGACACTCTTCCACTCCTGCTGCTCTCCAGCTCCTTGGAGCACTCTAACTTCTTCCCACTCCAGAAGGGAGCGCTGGCTTACCTTTATTAGCCAGGATGAAGATGGAGTCCTCGGGGATGCCCATCTCCAGCGCCAGCTGCCGGAAAGCCTCGATTAGGTCCTCCCTCAGCTCTGGGTTCCTCCCTGGGGAAGGGAAGGGGAACAGGCTGTGAGCAGAGGGTTGGTGTGGAGCCCCCCAACCTCCCAGCACCCCCAGAGCGCCAGCAGCAGACGAGCTCTAAGCCTCATAGTCCCATCCAAACTCTCCCATTTTATTCTCTCATCAGCCTTGGCTAAGGATTTCAGTAAAGTGGTTTTGGGGTCTTTCATTCGTGAAAGACAGCATTTTCTGCCACTTCCAGATCTGGGTTTCTTTCAAGCAGGTTTTGACACATTTATCTCAGATAACAACCTGATCTGGACATTCCAAGTGTGGTGTGGCTCTAAGCTGAGCTATGAAACTCATCCTCTTCCATGCCTAAGACGAGCTGGATCTAAGGGACCATGTTCAAAACTGTGGTCAGGTTCCTCAAGGCCAAGTGAAGGACAATGGTAGCCCACCAAAGACTCTGCTTGCCCAGAAAGTGCGAGAGCCAGACATACCATACAGTTTCAGTGTAGTGGTTGGACCAAAACTGCTTTTCTTCTTCATCAGAATGACAGCGTATTCTTCGTAGTTGGTGCGAAGCACATAGGACTTGATGGACACGTCCCATTCTGCGTAAGACAGGGATGCACAGGACATCATTGCTGCCCTGTCCATGTGTGTGATGGTGGAGCATGGAGGTGGAAGGGGCCCAGATGACAGACAGTGACATGAGGCTGGGAATGCACCAGCCACACAGCCCCTGCCACCCACAGGGCCTGATGTTGAGCATCAATAATGGGGAGAGAAGAAAGGGGACATGAGACAGCCCAGAGCTGGAGGCAGAACCTAATTCAAGAAATGACCCGATTGTGGAAGCAGCCATTGACCCCTATGCAACCTTGACTCCCTCTGGGTCATTCTTCTTTTATTTGAGAGGATTCCAAAATAGACAACTCAGATATTATCCACACTCCTGGGAACCTGCCCTGGGACCTTGAGATGAGGAGGTCTGCACAGGTATTCCAGTCTTGTGCCCATGTAGGGGCAGCTCTGGAACAGCTCCCTGCTTTGCCTGGAAACATCCCAGAGCACCGAGTGGCTTCCCCTTCCTTGAGAGCCCTGTTCCCATCTGTCCCTTTCCCAAACACCACCTGTGGGTGCTTCAAGGTCCAGTGCTGGTTGGCATGACCTGACTACTACTGCTTTAGGGCAACCAGATCAGCAGGCAGCCCAACTTACTGGGGTTATAGTAGGTGTATCTGCCAGGAGTGCTGGTTTTCTGGTATTCTCCTGAAACGTGGGTGCAGTCATCTTGCCTAGAGAAAAGGGGAAAGCAAGCAACTGCTTGGAGTGATGTATTTTCCTGTTTATTGCATGAAAATCCTGCCTGGGGCCCCAAGACTGGCCATGGCACACGATCTCTGAGATCCAACACATACGTTGCTGCCTCCTACTTCTAGGCTGGAGTCCTGGGCAGCTGTGAGACATGGAGGGAAATGGCCATGTGGGACAGGGGGACTGGAAATGCCTCCTTCAGACCGGACACTGATGAGGAAGAAAAGCAAAGGATGGAGGGGAGCCTCTGAACATCCCAGGCCATGAGGAGCAGAGCTGATGGCACTGGCTCTGGCAGGAATCAGTCAGTATCTTGGGCTGCGACTGGTCCTATTTTGAGCTCAGTCCAAGCTCACTCCAGCGCTCAGGCTCCAGTCAGACAATCAGTTCTCCCTGCCTGCCCACAGCCCCTGGGGGACCCAGCCCCGCTGCATGGGGGAGCTTTGGAGGAGACTCGAGCACCCGCAGCGCTGCGTACCGGAGCCTCGTGCTGATGGTGCTGATCTGATCATCGCTCTGGCCAGGGCCCAGCACCAGGGTGCCCATGTTAAACTTCTCCTTGTAGTTCTTCATCCATTTGCAGGTGGTGGCGATGGCAATGTCATACCACTTCCCATACATCTGTGGGGACAAGAAGGGAATGGCTCTGCTGGGATCACTCTCCACCAAGACTGGGGCATCTCCCGGTTCTCTGGAGAACCAAAACACTCGTGGCAAAGAAATCAGGCAATGGGGAGCAAGGTGCTAAGGAACAAAGCTGCAGGACTGAGGAAGCTGTTCCAAATCCCTGATCACCAACCTCTCACAGCTTCAGCAGGCTCTCAGCTTGGATCAAAAGCAGCAGGTGAGAGCTGCTGGCTGCTGCCTTTCAAGAGAGTTGGTGCCACAGGCTTGCTCGGGCTCTGGTTTTACAACAAAACTGCTTCCTGAGCACAAAACTCAGGGCAGACTGTGGCTACCTGGCCCCAGAGCAGTAGTGAGGACTGTAGCAAGGTGCTGATCTCTCTCCTCCACGCAGAGGAAAGCAGATGGGTGATCCCCAAAGTCAGCACGTGAAATGGAAAGCGCGTGGAGATTGCAGGTGCTGATGCAAGGTGCAGAGCTGGGTGCCCACCTGTTTCACACCAAACAGCCAGGGAAGCCAGGGCCACAGCCAGAGCCCCATGTGTGCTGGGTGCTCAGTGCTGAGCGAGGCAGGAGCCACCTCTCCCCTGCTCCCCCAGGAGCCCGTCCCTGCCCCCAGGCTGGCGCTGCAGCCTCCTGCATGGGGGCTCAAGAAGTCTCAGGTAGCAGGGGACAGAGCTGGATGGGGGGTCCCAAGTCCCATGGAGTGCTGCATTAGGCAGGGTAATATCTGACAAGAATCCCATGTCCTCCTATGGATCCGTGTGCTGTGTGGGGCTGTACGGAGCCCCATGGCAGCGGACGGAGCTGCCTGTGGGTGATTTCCCAGGTCCCACCCTAGCCAGTCTGCATCCCCTATGCTAGGGCAGTCAGCAGGCCCTACACGTGTGTCTTAGGCTGGGCAGATCAACAAGCATCTCATGGCATTCATCCGCCCCAGCCACTTGGACTCCAGCTGCCCTGCTGGGGCATTCGCCAGGGGCAAGGACAGTGCAGTGTCACACGGGCCCCCATGCCCCGAGCTGGCTCTTCTTCCCCACTGGCACCCCAGGGAGGTCCACGCTGCCAGGACCTGTCCCACAGAGCCTGAAATAGGCATGGGAAATATTTCCTCCTATCCGAAGGACAGCAAAATGAAGGCTTCACCCATCCCCTTTGCCCCCAGACTAAAGGGACCGCAGGCCGCTGTTACCCGCTCAGCATCAAAGTTCTCCTGCACTTGGATATCCTCCTCCTGGTCCCCAATAGGGTTCCCTCTGGCTGTGACAAAGAGAAGGAGAGAAAGGAGACTCCAAAACATCTTGTCCGGCAGCTTCCAAGTGCCCCTCAGCCCCCAGGTGCCAGTCGGGATCCGGACTCTGCGCTGTCCCTGCTGCGCAGCAGCGCGACCTTCAGCCCGGCCGCGGCGGGAGGGGAGTGCGGGGACCTATCCGGGCGGCGAGGGCGGCCCGAGGCCCTGCACAGCCTGGCCGGGGCATGCGTCAGCCTGGCCCTCCATGCAGGCCCAGCTTTGCAAGGCCGGGCCTTGCTGAGCCTGCCCCAGGGCGGGGGGGAAGGAGGGCGGGCGAGCCTGGCTCAGACCAGCTCTGCTTTAATGAGGACACGGGATCTCCAAGCCCAAGCAGACCAGGTAAGGCAAAGAGAGGTCACAAGCCTTGGACATCCCTTGCCTGGGGACTAGCTTGACCCTGCAGAGAGGACCCTTAGGGGCCCCCCATGCTCATCCAGTCTCTGCCTAAACCTGACTAGTCTCTGGAGGCATCCAAAGCCTGGGTGGCCTGTTTGCCTCCTAGCAGAGGGGATGCCCTTCTGGAGATCCTCAGTTCGGAGCCCCAGGTCTCCTCCTGCTGGCAGCCAGTGCCCAGGAGGAGGTCGAGTGTCACCCATTCTGCCACCAATGTCCCCAGGGCCTGGCAGAGCAGCCACAGAGGGGCCGGCCCTCTCTCCCCACCAGTGTTTGCCTTTTCAGGATGATTAACTGAAACCAAACAGAGGGAAATGGCAAACAGAGCAAAGGGCAAAAGCCCCTCTTCAAGACAGCCCCAAACTCAATATTTACAGAGAAAGGCAGAGCCAGAGGCTTGCAGGGGGCTTGCAGGAGCCCACTGGACTTTTACCCCTTCTGCTGTCTCCACCAGGAGCCACCCATGGGCACCTTGTGCAGGGACCTGGGTGCTGGGTGGCCTTGGTGGCCTGTCCCAAGCAGGCAGGGGTCCTGGCAGGGCACCCCTGTTGTCACCCCTAGACAGTATCATGGAACATCTGGGGTGACCTCCAGGAGCAGGGAGGCCTTTGAGCACTGGGTCACGGCAGGGAGCGAGGGCACGGGCCAGCTTTAATGCAACCTGCGTCACTAAACTGCCCTGAGCCTCGTTCTGCCCGAGGAAGCCCGTCTAAGTGCAGAAGCAGCCCCCGATCTGCTGGGCGCTCCTCTGGGTGCTGTGCAGACCCGACAGTCCCCGTGTGTCCTGTGATGGTGTCCCCCAGGCCAGGCTGGGGGATCCTGCCACCCCCATGTAGCTGCTGGCTGGGGGTGACAGGGCCGGGTCCTGCCCCAGGAACGAGTCGCTGCCCCGGGAGCTGTGGGAGCCGGGGGCAGGCTGGTGACCCGCCAGAGGGGAACTGCGGTTAGCAGGGTGCAGAGGGTCCCTCTGCCTAGGTCCCCTTGCCGTGCCGCTCGACAGTGTCCCTGGGGTGCTGTTAGCTGGCCAAACAGCTCATCAGCTTTCTCCTGTTTCTAAGGAAATGGGGTCTGATCACGGATTTTTGGCACTCGCAGCTTTTTGGGGGTAGGCGCCATCACCAAGTCAGTCCCTGCTCACCACCCCCTTAGACCCCGCTACAGATGGGATGGCAGCATAGAGATTTGGAAGAGGCCTGGACAACCCGGGCTCCTTCTGCACGTGCGGAGGCTGCAGGAGGGCTAGCCCAAGTCCCTGGGCTTGCCAGAGTGCCAGGACAGGGCCGGATCCCTGTCCGTGTTCCTTTCCCTTTGACGCTAGATGGCAGCTCGAGGCAAGGAATGACTCGGGTGGCTCTCGGCTCCTTGTGCGGGTCCAGCCGCTCAAGCAGGCACACGGGTGAGAGCAGGAGGGTGGAGGGGAATAACCTCCCACTTGGACCACCTGCTGCAGGGCGTCCCTTCAGCCATCAGCACGGCTGGGGCCACCACCACGCGGCATGGCAGGGGCTGGCATGCTCAGGGGTGCCAGGGACTGCAGTAGCAGGCAGCACATCCCAGCGCTGTGCAAAACATTTGCTTGCAGATGTCACCGTGTTCTACCCACCCGGGGGATGGAGCCCTGCTCTTCCCCTTGCTAGGGATCGAGTACTCTGGCACTAGGGCATCCTGTGGCTGCTCTTTGGCTCCTCTCCGCTGGCACAAAGGAGAGATGGAGAGAGATGTTCCTTTTCCGCGGACAGTTTGGGAAGCTGCAGCCCTGGGACACATCCAGCCCGTTTCTGTCCTGTTTTGTACATGCGAATGTCCCATCTTGCTTGTGACCACGGTCCCTTGGACTGCGCTGAGGGGCTCTGTGTGACACGGCCTCCCAGGGCTGGTGGCTGCGGGGACCCAGGCGTGCGCAGGTCCATGGGCTCCCGGCCTCCAACGCAGCTCTGTCCCGCGGGGCCTCCGGGGGATGCTGCACGCTGCGAAGCAGCAGGTCCTTGGCACGGTGGAGCTGACTCCTCAGGGAATGACGGTCCTGCTGATTCCACAGCCTGACTGACAAGGTGATAGAGGCTGCAGTGATCCTGGAGGAGCTGTGGCATGCAAAGGACCTTCCAGTTTGCAGGAATTTTAGAGAACACCTTAATTTCAAACTTGTCTACACCTTAATTTCAAACTTGTCTGGACAGAAACCAAATGTAAGGAGAACTCTTCATAAACTCCCACAGACCAATCTCCCACCTCTCCACCAGCTCTGAGCAGGCCTGGCAAGCGCATCTTCTCTTCTGTAGCACAGAACCTGCAATATGGGGACCTGCAAACCTCAGGTGATCCAGCTGCGAGCGTGACGTTATGTCTGGGCATCTGTATCCTACCAGCTCTACAGCCCATCTTCTGCAAATACTCTCTGTTCACTTGTTGTGTTCAGGCCCTTGGATCATGACCATCCCCTTCCCCCTTCACTGTGTGTCAGGTTCCCACCTGGTCCTGCATGGCAAATCCTACGGTGTCCTGGGGCCTTTGCCAGGAGCAGGCACCAGCAAGCCCGAGTGAGCAGCCCTCTTTGCAAGGGTTTCTGTGCTGTTCTATGTGATTTGTGTCACAGAGGATCTCCCAGTCTGTACGTGTGAGCGATGCCCAAAGACCTGAGGGCTGAGTCCTCTTCCCCTCCCCAGCATCCCACGTTAGAGGAGACATCCCTGCCTAGTCCTCTCAGTGCCCGTTTATGAACTTGTTGTCCATGACTGTATCCAGTCTCTTCTGGAACCTGCTGATGCTGTCTGGCTCCTCCACCCTCTATGGCAGAGGCTCTGGAAGTTCAAATAAGTTTTATTTTTTATTTCTTTTAAACTCATCTGCTTCTAGTGCTTCCTTCACCTTGGTCTGCCAGAGTATTACGATTTCACGTTCATCTTGTTCCCCCTCTTTGAGATTTTGCAGCCTGCCTTTGGCCTTTTCTGTTCTCTGAAATCATCAGGTCCGTGAGGCTCCAAGCTGCCCCCTGGATTTCACACTTGCCCTGAGCTCTGTGCTAATGCCCCTCTCAGACCCCTTCTCCCTGGAAACCTTCATCCCTCTGTGCTGAAGCTCCCCTGCTGCTGCCATTTGCCCCTCAGTTTCGTGAGGTCCTTCTGGGGATCCCTGCTCTCACCACAGGGTCTGACTGCCCAGAACAGCCCAGCGTTTGTGAACTCGGAGAATTTCCTGTTCACTCCCCTCTCTTGAGGGTGCACAAAGATGTCCAATGTAAAACCAGGCCCAGCACTGGTTCCTGAAGGACCCCGCTGCTGATTGTCCTCCATCCTGAGGTGTGACATGTTACTTCTAGTCTTGCAACCAGTTTTCCGTTCACAAAAGAGCCCTCTTCTGTTCCTACATTAACTTTGTTTCTTTAATAAACAAATTCATCATGTCCTCTGGGCCATCCCTGTTTGAGATCGGATCCCCCTTTGCAGGATCCCTGCCAGTTTCTCTGCAGCATAAGCGACAGTCTCATCAACCCTACTCTTCCTTACAGGATCTGCCGGCTCTCCAGGCTGTAGCAGTGACACTTCAGGCTTTAGCTCCCGTCATCCCTCCCCATAGCTGGAAGTTTTGCCGCCCAGCGCAGCAAGAGGCCGCCCGCTGTAGCCAGCAGCTCTGCAGCTTCGCTCTTCACCAGGTCACCAGGCCCGGGACGCGCCGAGGGCCGGCACATCCCATCAGTCTGAAGCCTCCTCTGTCTTTGCGTCCGACTGGTCCAGCTCTTCCGAGCAACCTGCAGTGCCGACTGTGCCGACCCTGGGAGTCTCCTCTCCACCTTTGGCAATAAACTCCAACAGGAAAAACACTGAACACTCAGTGCATCCTCATCATCCCTGGAGGTTCCTTTACATCCTGGACATCCCACATATCCCCTAATCTTTCTGCTTTTGATGGCTTAAAGTGCTTTACCCCACATAGGGTCCTTTCTAGGATGCGTGAACATTTGCGTTTAGTTTTTAATCTCCTGTTTATAGTTGATCTGATGCGTTCTATGAGTTTTCCTGTTCTCATCTAGGTAAGCTTTCTCTTTCTGAAACATGGGTCTTTGCTGGAATACTTCCATCTAACTCTGAGGCAGGAAAGGAGCTTCCAAAGCACTCCATTCTCTTTTTGAATTGTGACATGCATTTTATCAAAGCTTCTAATGCAGTATTTAGTAGCCTCCAGGCTATGTTTAGGAACTGTGGCAAGGAGGTTGAAAGTTTGCCCCATTCCTAAATTATTCCCTTTCCTGAAATCATTATGCTTGGGATATGCCCTCTCTATACCTCTGCTAAACCTTGTGATACTGTGATTTTTATTATGGAGCAGTTTCTCTCAATACCTTTTCAGGTTCCAAGCAGTCCAGAGCCCAGAACAATCCCTGTCCCTGTGGAAAACAGACTCTGTTGTCCCAAGAAGCTTCATTTTCTGCAGCTACAAGTTGTATCTCTGCATCTCATCCTGCTGAAGTGTTCACGCAGCCTGGACGTGTGAAGGCATTTGCAGACTGTGCCCTCCCTCCTGCAATGTCAGGGGTCAGCGGTCGGTTTTGCCTCCTGTCCTTCCCCGCATGCCCCGAATGCCCAGAACCCTGTTTCTCCCACATACTTTTTAAGTCTCCCACGTGTGATAATGTTTCTGTCTCTGTCTACCCAGGAAGTCTGCCTTTCCCTTTGCATTTGATCAGGTCTGCTCAAATTATGGTTTTAAAACATTTACTGTTATGGCCTTAAAACAACATCAGCCCGAAAGGGAGCGTGGGCTGGGCTTGGGGTGCAGCGCATCCCATGGCCCCTCTGCGCCGAGGCAGCCGGGGCTGCTTGTGCTCCCTGTTTTCCCTGCCGCGCTCCACAGACCGGCCTCTCCTCTGCCCCCCTGCTCACTGGGTGCTCCGTAGCCTCTGCACTCTGCTCCCAGCCTAGCGCTTTGGAGATCTCTCATTCTGCCCATGGCACAAGGAGGACTTTGAGGCCGATCACCAGCTCCTCGCGCGGGTGTGAGCACCCCGCGTGGCTCGTGCTGCGGGAGGATGTGGAGCCGCTCGGGAGACGGGATGCGGCGNGAGGAGGACTCTGAGGCTGATCACCAGCTCCTCGCACAGGTGTGAGTGCCCGTGTGGCTCATGCTGCGGGAGGATGCGGAGCCGCTCGGGAGACGGGATGCGGCGCCCCGGGGCTCTCCCTGCGCTGCCGCGGCAGCCCCATCCGTGCAGATGGCTCCTCCGTGGCGCCGGGTCGCAGCCTCCACCCTCACGTGCGGCTGCTTTTTGTGTCCCTTCTCGCTGTGTGTCGGCCTCACCCCGTCCGTCCCCTTCTCTTCACCGCCTGCACCCCCCTCGCGCAGCCCCCACCAGAGCCACACACACAAGTGAACTTTTCTGCGTTTTCCAGCAATTAAAAAGAATAAAGCAACAGTTGTCTCCAGGCAGGGCATGGATCCTGGTGACCCTGATTTTCTGTGTGGCTGGGCAGGGTGAATGGGGCTATTGAGACCCTGATGACTGGCATCTCCACTCCAGGATTGTCTCCCCTTCCAAGTCCCCCTCCCAGGGCTCTCCTCCTCTCTACCCTCCTCCCTGCTTTTAATTTCCTTCCTGGAGAGAACTGCTCATCCCCTTCCCATTGGCCAAAGGCCTGAAAGGGAATGGAGGAGACAAGGGAAGGATTAAAGACACTCTGCTTAGGAGCAGGCAGCCTGAATACAAGATGCACCGGCTGGGAAAGAATGGAGGCTTAGTGGGGCACCAGATCAGACCCGCCTCCGCCGCATTCAGCGCGACCTGCATTCCTGCATCGCTAAGCAGGGCCGTTGCTCCCCGGAGCCGGTGCCCAGGGGTCTGGCACCGCGTCCCGCTGCACCTGCCCTCGCAGGTAGGTCTGGGCAGGAAGGTGGCGTGGAGCCCCACTGCGCTGCTGAGCATCGGGGTGCAGGAAAGCAGCACTGAGCGCTTGGGAGCCGGCATTCCCCTGCATGGACCAGCCCAGCCCTCCCATGCGAGGGAGAGGAGGTAGCTGGAAGCCAGTGACCGCTTTGCAGCTCTCCAAAAGCGCTGCAGCGTGATCGGAGTCTCCAGGATGTGACAGACCCGGCCCTCAACCCAGCAGACCTATGGGCCTGATTTCCACAAAGGGCCCAAGTCTACAGCAAGCACCATTGCTGCAGTGCTCAAAGGAAGGTGGCAGGTTAGGCTTGCAGATAGGCTCAAGCCCAGGAAAGCTGGTTCATCAACCAGGTCCTCTCCACCTTGGAGGAGCCCAAAAATAAAGTAGGTGCTCACTGCCCTTCTCAGCACCCCCTTGAGCCGTGCAGTCTGGGGTGCAGGTGGGCTCGTTCCTCCTGCAGATCCCACCTCTCCTGTGCCACCAGTACATGAATGATGGAGAACTTGTCACTCCCTGGTCTTTGGGCTGCTCCATGGTGCACAGGGTACAGTGGATATTGTTGCTGAAACTGGCCCTGAGGAGAGGTTGAAGCAGAGTAAGATGGTGAAGCATAGGCTTAGGGCCACACTAAGAGTGCATGAAGGGGCATTGACCATCTATCGTTGATCAAACTCATGGGGATACAAGGTGAGTCACCCACGAGCAGGGCTGTGGTTGGCAACACCTAAAGCTTTTCCATACCTCTTGTTCACTCCACACCAGATCAACCAAACATCACATATCAGGCTAGGAACCAGAGCAGGAACCCATGTAAGAAGGAGTCAGTCACTTCCAGTCATGGGAAGTGCTAGGACTGGTGCCTGGTGTCCTCAGGGCAGTGCTGGGCTCTCTGCCCAAGGGCACAGCAAGGCAGGTTCCCCAAGGAACCCCCTCTGCATCGCTATCGTGCCGGGCTGGCCCTTCATGATTACACAACCGAGTGCCCCATGACAGGAATAGGACCACTCCTCTTTCTCTGTGGATAGGGAATCTGAGGATGACACTCTCTAGCTGGAGCCTGTTTCTGTGTGTTTCCTCAAGGAACAGGACGAGGTTGTTCTTGGAAACTTCCCTGGTGGGTCCCTGCTGACATCTGTCCTACAGCCTTGTTCTTCTGGGGGAAGCCAGTCCCCGGCCGAGCCCAGCAAGTCTCTGTAGCACACAAAAGATTCCCAAACTTGGAAAATGGGGATCTGCAGTGGGGAGCAATGACTGCTCTGGGACAGAGGTAGCAGAGCTATTGCGCCTCACATGAGAGGACAGATTTGGCCATTAATATGCCATGGTCCTTGTCAGGGTTTGCAGACCGTCCTGAGCTCTCTTCTGCTTCAGTCTTCCCTCATGGGTACTCAGAGCCACTTGTGCAGAGCCAGCGTGGGCACCTGCAACGCGTGACCCGCAACGCGCTGGAGTGGAGGTGAGGGACATGGCAGCAGAATAGATGGACTGAGAAGAAGAGCAGTTACTATGAGGCTAACGCAAGCTGGAGAACAAAATGATGGGACAAAGTGGCCAGGTGGAGCATCAAAGAGCAGTTTAATTCCCTGAAACTGCGGTTCCAAATGTGCATCAAGGATTATGCACTGCTCTGCGGAGAGCTCTAGTTCCCAGGTAGAGTGACAGCTCAGGACTGCACTCGTGGGCCTCCTCCACAGCCTCTGGCATCATCTCAGCTCCTTCACACCTCCCTAATCTGTGTGGCGTCTGCAGGGAGCAGGATGGAGCCCTGGTGACCGCATGAGCGTGTCCTCGGGAGCTGAGGGTGGGAGGTGGCCGTTCAGGGCAGCCTCTACCACTCTCCAGGCCATTAACTGTACTGAAACGAGACAGGATTCAGATGCCAAAATACAGCCACCTTCTGCCATTTGTGGTGCCTGGGGGCACCCAAACATCCACCCAAGGCTGGAAGAGGGAATGCTGACTGAGACCCTGCAGCCAGGCAGGGCACACGGGAACATCTTGGACTAGGACTAGGAGCTTATGTGTAAGCACCTCAATCCCTCCTTTTTCTACACTGCCTGCAAAGGAGCCTAGACCATCTCCACATTGACACCTCCCTGTAAGGGCTTAATCCCACCCTGTGACCAAGCTGCACAAGTTGGTGTCCCAGGTCATGCTGCATTTGCGGCACTGCACGTGATCATCATATTTTCCCCCAAATGTGGGCATCACTCAACCAGCATCTGGTGACTTTGAGGCTGGAAGGATCCTGACCCTAAAAAGCTACAGGCAACCTCCTGAGATCCTTCTGCCCTTTGGCATGCTGACACGCTGGAGGCCATCATCTTATATCTTCATATGTCATCATGATTTTAAAGAATTTAACAATATTGGGTCCTAACAGCCCTTCCTGGCAGTCCAGTGATGCACTCAGAAATTGTTCTGCTTTCAGAGAAAAGCACAAAATTCTTCCCAGAACTCTGGAAAGCAAAGAAAAAATAAGTCCATGCTCATCTTTTTTTTTTTTTTTCCACCAGGAATAAAGCGTACATCCTTCAGGCATCCCCCAAACTGANGGAATAAAACCTACATCCTTCAGGCATCCCCCAAACTGATGTGCCACCCTCAGTAACACCGAGCTCAGCTACGTCCCTGTCTCCATCAATCCACGTGTAGGAGCACGCAGGACCAGCCAACCCAGTACAGTGAGGCCCCTTGGTCTGGCTGTTCAGGGGACTCTTGGAGACTGCCCCATTTATCCTTGTTGTGACCTAAATATGGGACATGCCAGGGCGATGCCATCAGGGAGGGAGGCACCTCCTCATCAAAATGGGGAGGCAGCAGGCAGCACTTGGGCTGTGTCCTTGCTGCAGACCATGCGGTGCTTTCTTGGTCCCACTGATGGAGCAAGCAGTGCTCCCTGGAGGTCCTAAGAGACCTTGGAAGCATTTTAAGTCTTTCAGGCATGAGGCTTTATTGGGACTTCCTTAGCTGGGGTGAATGAGGAACATAAAGTGGGGCTTGTAAATATGGCATTTGGTCAGGCTTAATGGCCAATCCTCCAGGAGGCAACTGAGGGGTCATCAGTTGGGTCTGGGACTGTGCCAGGTGCTGCCACTGCTTGTGTCAGCTCTGCAGAAACCCAGCTGCTGGGCCTCTGCCTTCTCACTCTTCCTTTAAGACCCTCTGCTCCATCCTTTGGGTTTGGGTGGCAGAATGTCACCTCTCTCCTCTGTTTGGGTTTCATGGGTGTCCCCGTATCACCGTGACGCGTCCCTTCGCCGTCCCTGTCCACGGTGCGCTCAGTCCCATGCACCGTGCCTGCTCCCCAGCTTGATACCCAGCTGGTCCCCACTGCCCCTCATCCCCCCAAATTCTCCTGCTCCAAGTTCTTTCCGCCCAAGGGACTATGACACCCAACAGCGTCTTGCAGAAACCCAACACCACAAGCAGCACCACTGCAGGGCTGGAGAAAAACATCTCCCAGGTGGGAAAAGAAAAATGAAATTAGTGGCACAAGTGAAGAGAAAATAATCTCCCTGTGCGGTAGCCAGGGGCCTTTTGTTCGTCTTCCGCTCGGTAGCGGGGCTGGGAAGGGCAGCGTTTCCCAATGCCGCCGCGGCCGCAGCGCCCGGGCTGGGGAGTCCTTCCCTCCGCCAGGCCCCGGGGTGGAGAGGGACCACGGGGCTCTCTCTTTAATGCAATGCTATGAATACGCGAGGTCTTTCTGCTCGCTGTTTAATGGATTTGAATGTGAAAAGGTGGTGGAATTGGAAAGAGGGAGAAGAGAGGGGGGAGCTTGGGCCTCTTTGTTTGGGGATGCTGCTCCAGCCCGGGATTTATTTAGCATTTGGAGGGCTGGGGTCTTTCTCTCCTCCCCAGCCACTGCAAAGGCTCTCTCCCTTTTCTGCCTCATGCTTATTAGCATAGCAGCTGCTCCGTGAGAGGGGCTAGTCAAGGGAAAGGGACAGAGGCGCCCGGGAAATGAATAGGAGGGGAAAAAAAATAGCTTAAAAGGACGGAGGCTTTGAATGGGGGGGAGCTGCGAGTGGAAAAAGAGGCAGGGGGAGGCTCGGAGTTGTCACCGTAGCTTTGAATGGGAGCAGGGCGAAATGCGAGGGATGGTGCGCCATGGGGGACGGCCGCCCCAGCGGGACCGTGACCCGCTCCTCCACCGGGGAACAGGGATGGTGCCGCTGGGGAACGGGGATGGTGCTGTCGGCTCACAAGGACACGCAGGGACACACAGGGACACGCAGGGAGCTGCTCCATGCAGCACCCACAGCCCTGCTCCCCGCGCCCCTATGTTGCTGGTGTTCCTTCTCCATGCAACTGGACCTTGGGATGACTGAGTTAGCCATAAAAAAGATGCTTGCATTAAATCAGGTGTTTGGCAAGCCACCATGCTGCTCCTGCAATGCGGGTCCTTGTCCCCAGAGACCCAGTTGTGCTGAGATCACAGAACCCCAGAAGGGATGAGGTTGGCAGGGAACTCTGGATTTCATCCAGCCCCATCCCCGTGCTCAAGGAGGGTCACCTAGAGCACATTGCCCAGGACCCTGTCCAGACAGCCTGTGGATATCACCAAGGAAGGAGACTCCATGACCCCTGTGGGCAAGCTGCTTCGGTACTCTGTCACACTCCAATTGAAAAAGATTCTCCTTATGCTCAGATAGAATTTCCTGTGTTTCAGTTTAATCCTTTTGCCTTTTGTCCTATCACTTGGCATCACTGAAAAGTCCGGTCCCATCCTCTTTATATGCTCCCTTCAGATACTTATACACATTGATAAGATCCCCCTCCGTTTCCTCTTCTCCAGGTTGAACATTCCCAGATCTCCCATCCTTTGGTCGCCTGAGAGGTTCTCCAGTCTCTTCCTCATCTTAGCAGCCCACCCCTGGACTTGCTTCAGCGGCTCCATCTCTTTCCTGTACTGGAGAGTACAGACTTGGACACGCTGTTCCAGATGTGGCCTCACCAGGATCTCCTCCCTCCACCTGCTAATGCAGCTCATGATGCTGTTGGCTGACTTTGCCCCAAGGGCACATTGCTGGATTGTGATCTCCTTGCTGTCCACAAGGACTTCCAGGTCCTTCTCTGCAGAGCTGCTCTCCAGTAGGTTTGCCCCAGCCTGTCCTGGTGCCCGTATGGCGTTATTTCTCCCTAGGTGCAGGACCCTGTGGTTGGACTTCACGAGGTTGCTCTCCACCCAAATCTCCAGCCTCTCAAGATCCCTCTGAAGGGCAGCACAGCCATGGTGTATCAGCCACTTCTTCCATTCTGGGGTCATCAGCAAATTTGTTGAGGGGACACTCTGTACCTTCATGCAGGTCAGCGAATAAGCTGTACTGGACTCAGCATTGATCCCCAGGGGACACTGCTAGCTGCAGGCCTCCAGCTAGAGGATGCCATGCTCGGGCACCTCTTCTCCATGTCCTTTCAAAGGTGTTTGAGAGAGATGGCCTAGCAGCCACATCTGCTAGTTCCCTCCATGCTCGCAGGTGCATTCCATCAGGGCCCGCAGACTTACAGACGTCAGGTTTGCCTAAGTGATCTCTAACTGGAGCCTCCTCCTCCAAGGGAAAACCTTCCTTTCTCCAGACTTTCTGCCTGGTCTCAAGGGTCTGGGATCCCTGAGGGCTGGTCTTAACAGTAAAGACTGAGGGCATTCAGTATCTGCCCTTCTGGCATGCTTTGTCACCAGGTCTCCTGCCCCATTCAGATGTGGGCCCACATTTCCATTCTTCATTTTGCTACTGACACATTTAAACAAACTCTTATTGCTGTTCTTGGCATGTGTCACCTCAGCTTGCTGGTTACATCCCTGCATACTGGGTTGACAGTCTTATATTCCTCCCAGGTGACCTCTCCCAGCTTCCATCTTCTGTGCACATCCTTCTTCTGCTTGAAGTTTTCCAAGAGCTTCTTGGTCATCTGTGCAGGTCTCATGCCCCCTTTGCTTGACTTCCTCCTCATAGGGATGGATCATTCTTGAGCTTGGAAGGGGTGAATCTTGAATATTAACCAGCTCCTGTGGGCCCTCCTTCTTTCTAGGGCCACATCCCATGGGATTCATTCAAGAAGATCCATGAAGGGGCCCAAGTCTACTCTCCTTAAGTCCAGGGTGATCCTGCTTTTTGCCCTGCTCACTCTTTGCAGAATCCTTCACTCCAGCATGTCACGGTCACTGCAGCCAAGGCTGCTCCCAAAATGATATATCCCATGTGGACAGAATTTGGTCTGGTCTGGTGCAGAAATTCCGGGAGAAAGTCTGGCACATTCAGAGTCCATGTGTGCAGGTATATCATATATAATAGCATTGCTTTTGACTGGGAACTGGTGAGAAGTGTTCTTTCATCTGGAAAAAAACAAAACAAAACAAAACCTCAAAATTCAAAAAGGATGCTTCAGTGCTATGTGTAGGAAGAAAGATGACCTTGGAGGTGCCATTTACAAGTAAAAGCTCTCCTTAGATGCAGAATTAATCTATTGCATGGAGCCTGCTCGTCAGTCAAAGCTGGATTTTTGGGCACATCAATTCACAAACTGCATCTGCCCCATGGTGCCAGGTTCTGCACAGTTGGGCCCTGTGTGCAGGCTCAGGCTGGCATGGCTGCATGCCCCTCCAAGGCATTGTAGGACTTGACAGGCTTGGCAGCGCTTTCCTGGCCAAAGTCCCTTTCAAACAGGGGTCCAGGAGCCCACACGCAGCTGGGCTAACCCTGCCCCTGCTCTGAGCTATCCCGGAACGTCTTGCTGCAATCTGGCAGCGGCAGCACTCACATGGGCTCCAACAGAGCCTTCACCAGTGTTTGCACCCGCCAGAAAACAGGCACAGACGGATGGATTGGCAGAGCCGGGCACATTGATAATGTCTTGGTCCTGCCTGGGATAAATATGAAGCAGATTCATGTCCAGCTGAATTGGAGACAAGGATGTGCCAGTGAGCGTGTGCAAGTGCTGCCTGCACGTGCTGGGATGTGGAGAGGCACGTTCTGGAGCGGGAGGTCTTCCAAGAGAGCAGCAGCACAGCAGCTCCAGGTCAGGATCCGTCACCTTGCAACGGTCGGGAGGTGCCCCCTGCCTTGGACTGCCCGCGGAGATGGCTGCCAGCTGCAGAGCGGTGCAGTGGGGATGTGCAGAGGATTCAGGTTATGAAGAGTCTCCAGTGCAAGCAGCAGTCCCCGTCACTCTGCATCATGATGTCCTTTGAGTCATCCAGCTTTTTCTTTATCCCTTCTTCTACCCACCCCTCCATCCAACAAACCTTGCATCTCTCCAGGTTGCCCAAGCCCTACACCTGCCTTCCCCAACAAACCAAAGCATGATGGTGCCCTGCTTGGGCATCTTATTAAGGTCAAGTTTAGTAGAAAGATAAGCTGGGAACATGAAGAAGACAAAAATTACTTCTTTGTAGTCACATCTCAGTTTGCCACGTCTGTGTGAGACAGGGAGGATGACCAATTCCTATGCATCTCCTTGCTGGGCTGTGGGACCCTCGGATGGTAATGGTGATTATGGTGGCATTAGGACACAACAGCTTAAAAATTATTGGGAAGGGAAAAAAGATTCTTCTCCTGCCTGGCACAATGATGCGGTATCATTCTCTGGGATATCCTCCCTCCGCTGGAGGAGCTGCTTGTGGTCCCTCTGCTGACCTGATAGGCATTGTCCCAGACTCTGCTCCCACTGGTAGGACACAGAATTGGGACCTGAATCCCACCCTGCATCCTCCGCTTGGCAAGGCACAAGGTTTGATGATGCGATAGGAAGAGCTGGGTGAAGTGAAGCAGGGAGAGGAAGGCCGTCAACTCGGCAAACAGTGTGGACAGGGATCAGCCCAGGCCTTGGGGGATGACTGAGGGGCTGGACCTTTGCAGCCAAACTTGGCACTTTTGGGTGAGTTCTTGTATCATCACTGGAACTTTGGATCAGCACCAAAGTGGTGTGAAACGAAACATGTCCCACGCTGCAGAGCCAGCGGGGCTTGCAGCAACCTGCTCCCACCGTGTTGTCGTGCGCTCTGCTAAGAGCAGCGCCCCGTCAGCCTCATTCCTCTCGTGGGGAACCTGGTCCAGAAGGCATCAAGAAGTGGCAGGACACGAAGACTAGGAACAAGGGCACCCTGAAGCAGCTAGACGGAGCCCCCGTCTCCTCCCCGCCACAGAACAGTAGGCAATTGTGATCTTTGAAAAAGGTAACTCCTATTGGGATTGCCAGGCTGGGGCATTATCATAGTCATACAAACGCCCAACAAAGCATCTATTTAAAATGTACTGAATTTTGATTGCAGCCCTTCCCCTCTCGCTTCCCCGCTCACTGGCTTTCTTTCTCATTCATTACTTACTGTGTTAAGCTCCCTGAAATTCAAATAAAATCCCACCTCCCCGCCGCCCCCCCTCCGTATGCGTTGGGCAATTCAGCTCTGCTGTCTGCGCTTGACAAATGAAGGGGGATGCAGGAGAAGACAAAGCTGTCAAACTTCTCCGGGCTGTGTTGACTTCCCATCACCCCTGAGGACCACTGGGAGACCAATCCATCTGTTTTGGAGTCAGTAGCACAAACAAAAGCAGGAGACAATGGCAGGAAGCACTTGAAAGTTCAAATTCTTTCTTTGGTTTCTCTTGGAACAACAGATCCAACGTAATGTGGCCGGCGGACAATAACATGCGGCCGGGGCCACCAAAAAATGCCAGAAGAATGTGCTTACGACACCAAACGTCCCAATTATTTTTGTTTTATTGGAACAAAAATAGAAAAGGAGGAAAAAAAACCCAATAGCCAGTGCTTTGGAGTTCCTAGATTTCGTGCATGGGGTTGCATTAGTGCTGTGGAGCAAAGTGGCGATGGACTGAGCAGGGCGGTCCCTCTCTGCCCTCCAGGCCAGGCGGGAAGGACCCGCTCTGCCCCACCAGCCACACGTGCGGGCTGCGGCGCTGGGCCGGTGCCAGCAGAACCCGATTTGTATTCAGTGCCCGGGCGAGGGCCTCTGCGGAGGGAGCGGGTTGAGCAGAGACGCGCCGGCTCCTCCGAGCGCTGGTGCCGTGAGCCCTCCTGTGGGTCCTGCTCCATGTGGAGCAGCCACTGAGCACCCTCGGACGAGTGGAGGGTGAGGGTGGCAATGGCACCCACCCATCTCACTACCCCAAAACCATGGGTCAGGGTGCAGGGGATATGCGGCTTGCAGGGCAAGTGAACTGGGGACAGCATCCGTAGACACAATCCCACAGCTCCCTCCAGTCCTGGGACATCAAGGTGCCAGTGGGAGAGGTGGTGGTGCCCTTATCTTGACAGGCCTTCACCTGGCTCAGGGTTGGGTCTACAGGGCTCTTCTGAGCGGGTCTTGGCCTCAGTTTCCCGTTTGGTGACAGGACCCTGTGCGTGGTACCTCAGTGTGGAAGGGGTCACTTGCAGTGCTGGCATCTGCGGGTGTCAAAGTGATGCCAATGCCACTGCCACATCCCGGCACCCATCCCAGATGGATGAGATGGAGAGTGGGAGCAAGGCCATGGCAGCCTGCGAGGCCGCACCAGCACGAGGGACATTGCGCCCATGCTGTCCCACGCCAGGCCTTTCGGCTGGGGCTCCTGCACCTTCTCAGGACGCTGCTCCTGGAGGCCTCATGCAGCAAGGAGCCACCCCAGACACTGACTCAGGCATGGAAAAATATCCCAGGAATTTGGAGAGTTTCAAAATCTCCCCAAATTATCAACATGAAGAAAAAGCCAGATCACAAATGCCCATTCCTGATATGCCCATGGCTCTCCTCCTTTGCTGGCCTGTGCGAGCCTGGGTTTTGGGAAGGGAACCCAGCTTGTGGAGGCATTGGGCTGTCCCTGCTCATCTCACTTCCCCAGTGACCAGGGGAAGACCAGCCAGCCCCAGAACAGCCTGATTCCACCTGGAAAGCATCCAGAGAGGCAGAGTCCAACCCACATTGGCTGTCTTGCTCTTAGCCATGTGAGGGGATTGCAGACACCTCTGCTGCCACAAACCCACACTCCATCTCCACCTGAAGCCACCAGCTGCATATTGCCACTTGAAGCCACCAACTTCATCAATCTGACAGCAATTTCCAAGGCCGTCACCCCACCAGCACAGCCCCAGAGAGGCTACCTCAAACCCTTGCTAGGGGACAACAGAGAAATAAACCCCAAGGATTCCCGGGGAGCCAACAAGGCTAGGACAACACGTGGTGGATTACACATTTCCGTGCCTGGGATTCCTGCCGTTGGGAGCTGCCCCATGGTTAGTCTTGGGGTGCCCGCCTCTCCCACCTAGCCCTTTGGTAGAGGGGACTTTCCCAATTTGTTTTGATTATTGCCTTAAATCCTGCGTGCTTAGGCTGATACGGGACTTCAGTGGAAGCCCCGTGGCTCCAGGGTCCCATCCGAATGTCTATAACTGAGTGGAGGGTTGGGATGGGGCAAATGGGCACATGGCAGGACCCTGACCTACGGGATGCTTTCCCCAGGGGATAGGGGAGGGCAGCACCTCCTGCACATACGGGCAGCCCTTCAGGGATGTATTTAGTGCCACAAGAGTCCCCTGGGTCCCCTTTCCCACCAAGGAGGAGCAATGAGCAGGGGACTGGGGACACCCCAAGCCAGCGAGGGCAGCGCCAGGGCCACCCGGGAGCCCAAGGTCGCAGCGACAGCTGCCAGTTGTGCTCGAAGAGGGACCCGCGGTGCTGTCACCCCCGGCGCCACCAGTAGTCCCCAGCCTGTGGGCACGGCCACCCCAAAAGCGGCAGCTCCACCACTGCCGCTGACCGCGCGGGGGAAAGAACAGACGAAAAAGGCCACTTTTTATAAAAAGATCAATGAAAAATTTATTTATAAATTTCGCACTCTGGGGCTACACGTCTATATCATACACTCAGGAATATGCTGTACTGTACAGACTTTATCCAGTTAGAAATGATCATATAGTGACCCACATACAGCTTCAATATAAGCCTAAAAATTCTTAACATTAATTAACATAATTAAAAAAGGTATTCGCATCTAAAGAAAAAAATCTACAGAAAAACTCCTTTCTGGAGCAATCTGTGCATCAGCTTCAATGTCTGCTTATTTCACTGACATTATCAATATATTCTTCTTACAAAAATAATAATAATAATTAAAGAAGGCGGCAGCCATGGGGCGGCGCGCACGCAAGAGCCTCCCCTGCCTCTCCTCTCGCCCGTCCTCCCCGTGTTGGCGTGAGGGGTCAGCAGCACTAGAGCCAACGAGGGGGCGGGGGACCCTCACTTCGGTCTGAATCCATCTGCATCCCTTTGACTTCGCAGGATAAAGAGAGACTTGGGGGGACCGGGGGGTTGCATAGAAAATTGAAACTCTAGGGACTAGGAAGGGCAGCAGCTTTTCAGTAAAATACGAAAAAAAAAGGGATGTAAAAATACATCAACTCACAACTTCAGAGCAAACCCCCTTCCCCCAACATACAATTAAAAAAAAAAATTAAAAATCTCAGCGTGTCCAAAGCTCCGGGAGGCTGGAAAGGAACAATACTTTTCTTCAACTCACTCAGCAATTCACACAGGAGATATTCACAGTCTTAATAGGTATTTTATAAAAATATAAATATGGGTTACATCATGTTGTCTTTACAACACTGGACAGAGCTCCCTTTAGACTGGGTTTATAACCAAGCTTTCTTTTTTTCTTTTTTTTTTCTTTAAAGAATCCATCTAAAACTTGGCTTTAAAATACACCTTTTTTAATATCATGTCATAAATGTTATGACATTTCATTGTGGTAAATCCATTTAGTCAAGAAAAAAAAATGTGCAACTGTCTGGTAACCATAATAAAAACCTCTCTAGAAAAGATATTGTTCCCCCACCCCATAACTATTACACAGAAGCACCAAGGGAAGTGCTTAACACTGCCTTCAATGCTCACAGAAAATAATTTCAACAAAGCAGTTCCTTGCGAAATACAGCAATAACAGTAGACACTTTCAACAGGCCTTTCTTTTTGCCTTTTCTGTTTTTTTTTCCCCTCTTTAAAACTGGAGCTTTTTAATCATCTCAAATTGTTGAAGCAAAAATAAAAAATGCAGGTGAAACCATCAGACAAAGCAGAATATTCAGTGCAATGGGAAAATAATAACAGCAAAGATTTTTTTTTTTAGTTTTAAAACTAGGAGGGGAAAAAAAGCATATTTCCCAAACCATATTTTGAAACACTCACCAACAGCTTCAAACAAAACCAGGCTCACTAACGTCACCCATAAAATATATACATACATGATAAATAGTTCAGACACAACCAAAATAAACAGCAGGTAACTAATTTCTCTCTCTTTTTTTTTTTTTTTTTCTTTTTTTAATCGTAATGGTTGGGATGGAGGAAGCAAGGAGGACAGAGCAGGGAGGCGGCAGTGATACGGTTGGTTTTAGTGCAGACGAAGAGAAGAGGCTGAAAGACCGGTGGGAGAAAGGAGATTTCTGAAATTTTTCTGCATTTTCTGACGGGATGTTCTTGTGCCAGGGCGATCAAAAGCAGCATTTGCGATTATACGTGCAGTCACTTCAAAATGCAACTTACGGTGGCTCTCTTCTTCCCTTTCTTTTATAAATATATATACTCAGACACATAATATATATATAATATAAAAGGCAGGTGAAGCTATACAAGTCCAATGAATCATTCTGCATTGAGAAGTGTTATCCAAGTTTCACCAAAAGAAAAAAAAAAAGATTAAAAATAAAAACTTCCCAAGCTATTTCTCAGTAGTTTTCAGGCATCTCTCCAGACAGCAGAGAGCGCTCACGGCCCTTTTCTGTGCAAAAGCAAATCCTCTGCCTCTAGAGTTTATTTCACTTTTTCTTTTTTAATATATATAAAAAAGTTCGGGATTTGCTAATCCCCCTCTACACACATACACACAAAAATAGAATGTCTTTTTTCCTGTGATTTCACGTGTGCTAAACGGATTCAAGGAGCAGGTGAGGATGCAGCTTTCTTCAGACACTCCCCCCCACCAAAAAAAAAAAAAAGGAAAAAAAACAATCGAACGAAGTTTAAAAAAAAATAGAAAATACAAGTGAAAACCCAATGCAAACGCACAAAAAAAAAAAGCCATCGGGCAGGGTGGGAAAATGTGTCATATTCCAATGGAGTTTCCAAAAATAAAAAAGGAAAACACGAGCAGTGGGAAAGCGCTGGGAGAGGACGGCGAAAGAAGCAGCTCTCCCAGGGCACCCACCCGAGGGAGCCCCGGCGGCGGGGCAGCACCACGCGCATGGAGGGAGCGAACGTTGAAATGAACTCGTTTCTGAGCCAGAATACTTTAAAATGGAGGGCGAGGCCAGCACACGGGTGGACAGGGGATGGGGGCAAGAAAAGGGTTAAATGTTCCCCGGGTAGGAGGGGGGAGAAGGGAGTGGGGAGCGTTTTAAAGCATCCGACCAGATGTCAAACTGAAACCGTGAATACTGTGAGTGCAGCCGAGGTAGATGGAGGAAGAACAATTACAGTAGGAAAAACCACCCTCGGAGACAGGAAAACAACAAAAAAGTAAATGGTGGGGTTTGCTTTGTTATTTTTTTTTTCAGAGGGGGCCCCAAATTTCTTTGCCCCCCAAAAAACAAAACAAACAAAAAAACACAAAACCATGGAGTCCAAGCAGCTTTGACATTACAAAAATAACAAAAAATACACAATCTCTCAAAAAAAAAAAAAAAAAAGAAAGAAAAAAGGGGGGGGAAAAAAAAAGGAAAATCATGAGGAGACGCCGCGAGCGGCGCGGAGAGGCGCCGCGGCCCCGTCGGGGCAGGCGGGCGGCCCCCGCGGCATCACCGGGCGCCGGCCGAGTATTTGGCCTTGGTGATCAGGTAGAGGACGATGTCCTGGTGGCCCCCGAAGGCGGCGATGTGCAGCGCACTCCAGCCGTCGCGGTTGGCCAGGCGGATGTCGGCGCCGAACTTGACGAGCAGCTTGACGAGCTCGAGGTTGCCGTCGATGACGGACTGGTGCAGCGCCGTCTGCCCCTCGGGCCCGAAGGAGTTCACGTTGAACTCGCAGTTCGTCATGTTCTGCAGCAGCGACTGCAGCTCCTTGGTGTTGCCGCGCCGCACGGCCTCCTGGAAGACGCGCTGGCTCGGCGGCGCCGCGCAGGTGGACACCTCGCTCTGGCTCATGCTGCCCGCCGGCCCGCGCATGGACGGCG
>VWPW01016980.1:0-16220 GCA_013389825.1 Crypturellus undulatus
AAAAAAAATCTGAAAAAAAATCCCCTTTTCACTAGCTAGCAAGAGGCTCAAGTGCTTGGATTTCCATAGGCGGAATGACAAGAAGGGCTGGAATGCCCCAAAGCTCCTCTGCTTCCGCCACCTACCTTGGTCTCATAAATAAAATTACATCTCACTTCAAGACTCGTGTCCTAATATCCTCAGATCAGCCCAACTGCAACAGCACTACTGCATAGTTATAATTTCATAAAATATTTTATTTCACCCAGTCATGAGATCCATTAAAAAAAAGGAAGATCTCTACCCTGAGAGACTCTACAAATGTTCTAAATCATAATACTTCCTTTTATTATTTTTAATTCAAGATAATCAGCCTCAAGTTTACAATACATTTTCCCAGAACCAGTTAATTTTGCTCCAGCAAAGATGCAAAGGCTTCTTAAGCTGTGCAATCACTTGTGATTCTATGATTTGCCCACTTTGTTAAGACAAAAAAAGGTACTTTATTTGTTTTCAAGCAAATTCAATAAAATCTTCGTGAGAATTTTAATTAAGAAGGTTCATACCTTCTCATTAGCAGATATTACTAGAATAATTTAATGTCAAATAGGTGTGTCGCAGGAATAAGAGGAAAAAAGCTTGCTCCGGCTAACATTTCTCAACCTGCTCGTAACTCTCTGTTTCACTTCTTTGTTGCATTCCTGCCTGCACGAATCCTCCCCGCACACCGCTCACATCACACCCCGATCCCCAAACCAGTTACCCCATGCTCTTTGGGCAGAAATCAGCAACAAAATTTGCTTTCTGCAACCAAGAAATGCCTCATCCCCAACGCCACGCTCAAAGGGGTCCCAACAGCGACTGCGTTTTTCCGGTCCCCAATCGTGCGCATGTGCCCAACCCTCCAAGGGCATCAGCAGCGCTCCCAAATCCAGAGTTTTCCCCATCAAACATAAGGCAGGGCCGATCAATACTGCCATTGCCAACCCCACCGGCCGTGCCCGAGGCGCCCGCGAGCACCGCACACGAGTCGCCGGCTTACGAGGATGCTCCCAGCAGCGGCACGCTCGGATACGCTCCTTCCCCACTATCGTCACGGGACGTTGCTCAAGAGCCAACCTGGAGCTGGCGAGAGACCCTGGAAGGGGCGGCATCGCCGCGGCATTTTGCAGGAGGTCCTGAAATATAATTAAACGCGGTGGTGAAACCGAACCGTAAACAAGCCATGAATAAAAACCCCTTGAATTATTTTGCTAAACTATAATTACACAATAAGGAAGCAGATTAATTAAGTAAAATATAAGTCCTGAAACTGAAGCTTGCAAGCAAAGCAGTTTATTTTAATTTCCACATTATTTCATATGAGATAGAAGTGTTTGCTGTGGGTTTAAAATGTTGGAAGCCATTCCTTGCTGCCAGGCAGGCCAAACCCAGTGGATAAATTAAATTTTTTTGCATCTCAGGCACCTCCTGAAATGTATATAAGGAGAAGGACTCTCCCTCGGAGAAGCTAAAGGAGATCTCCTCTCGCTCTGCTCCTCTCCTCCTCTCCATTGCCGCCCCGACCACGCCGTCATGAGTCGACAGTGCTACACGTCCAGCTCCCTCCTGGGACGAAGGGGCTTCTCATCGGCCTCCGCCGTCTGCGGCCTCGGCAGGGGCAACACCAGCTCGGCCTCCGTTTGCCAGCCCGTGGGGCGACGATGCGGGATCGGTGGCTTCAGCAGCCGCAGCGTGTGCGACCTGGGCAGAGGGCAGCGGATTTCCTTCGGCGGGAGCTGCCGGAGCAGCGTCTACGGAGGCGCCAACGTGGGCCGTTGCGGCGTGGCGTACGGCGGCGGCCGCTTTGGCGTGGGAACCGTCGTGGGGTTTGGGAACTGCGGAGGCTACGGAGGCTTGGGCAGCTACAGGGGCCTTGGGGATGGCGTCGCCATCGGAGGTTACGGCGGCGGCATCGGCAACATCGGCATCGGCCTCGCCGGGGGCCGCTCGGAAGGCATCCGGGGAGTCAGCATCCACCCGGAGCTCCTCAAGCCGCTCTGCGTCGGGGTCGACCCGGAGGAATGCCAAGTGCGGACCCACGAGAAGGAGCAGATAAAGAACCTCAACAACCAGTTTGCCTGCTTCATCGACAAGGTGAGCCTCGAGATGCCTCCTCCTTCCACGGCCGCAACCGAGGGGCTCCTCTAGTGAGACTAGACCCAAAGCTCTTAGGACTCCCCTTCTTGCAGTGGTGTCTGAGCACCCATAGACTGGTCCTCCCAGCCTAGAGACCCTCTGGATTTTAGGCTTCATCCAAGGCAACAGCACGATTATTTTAACTTTTGATGGTCACTAACTTAACAATGCTCTAAATGGGAACATCTCCAGTGCCAGATATACCAATAACTGCAAGAGACGGGACCGATCCACTCAAGAGTGACTAGGCAAAACAGAAACTCTCACTAGAAATGTGTTTTAAATACAATTTTAAGCCAGTTTTTACTCTACAAACGCTCAAAAGCATTAGTGTTTCTGAACAGTGCATGTTCTTCATCATACGGTTGCATAGACAGTTGGTTAAAATAACTTATTTGTCCCCTTACCCCATTAGTGAAATTATTTGATGATTGCCTAAAATAATTTGTAATTGGTATTTTATCTAAAACTAAGGGTTGCTATTTAGAGATGTAATCTAGAAAATGACTTTTTGCTCTGTCTCAACTTTCTTGTTCTTCCGCTGAGGCAAAACAAATGTACATATCCAGAACCACTCTGCTTCCTCCCATTGAAAAATGACTTATTCATGATATACAAAGGTTCTCAAGTATTAGAGGGCTCTTTAATCTAGAAATGAAAGGCATGATAAGTATTCGTGGTTAGTGTTTACATCAGATACATCCAAATGAGATCCTGGATGCAGCTTCTAGCACAGCAAAAGGCTCATTACTGTAATCGCTTATCGGAGCTGGCAGGGGATCCACGAGTTGTCCCAGGGGAAGCGTTGGGCTGATCAGGGATTTCCTTGGACAGATTGTGCCTGTTACAGGGAAACCCCCACAGTGTCATTGAGGTTGTGATATATGATCGGTCTTGGTTCTGGGTGACACCAGGTTTAACAGAGAAGGTGCTGGGAAACCAGGGCTTTTTCTTTTTCTTTTTCTTTTTCTTTTTCTTTTTCTTTTTCTTTTCTCTTCTCTTCCTCTTCTCTTCCTCTTCTCCTCCTCTTCTCTTCCTCTTGGAGCAGAGCAACACCTTGCAGGGGGGTGTGATGGGACTGTGCAATGACCTCTGCATCTCTTGCTTCCCAGGTCCGGCTGTTGGAGCAACAGAACAAGGTGCTGACCACCAAGTGGGAGCTGCTGCAGCAATATGTTCTCCCGGCTTCCCGGAGAAACCTGGAGCCGGTTTTCGAGAATTTCATCTGCAACCTGAGGAAGCAGTTGGAGTGTGTCCTGGGAGAGCGTGAGAGGCTGGAAAACGAGGAGCGGTGCTTGAGGGACCTGGTGCAGGAGTACAAGTGCAAGTAAGTAGGATGGCCGCTGCACACTGGGGCTTGGAGAGGTGTTTTGGAGTGTGAAGCTGATGCAGCAGTATCCTGCAGTCCAAGGACACCAGTACTGGTCTGGTTTCTTGTGCTGGGGCACTCTCAGATGCTGGGAATGGACTGGAAGAGCTCTTCAGCCACAGTGTCTCCATAGAGAGGAGTGGGGAAGCACTTGTCCTCCCTCTGTCCCTCCTGCCCTCGGCTGTGGCTTGTCATATCAAATTGCCCACATAACATATTCCTCTGCGTCTCCCTCAAATCTCATGCGATCCTTTCCTGCAAAATCCTTGGTCTATTTGTCTCCACCCAACACGTTATCCCCATCGTCTGCTTGGGAGTTGGCTCAACCCGTCTTCCCAGAGGGAACGCGAGCGTTTAGTTTTTAATCTAAGATGCAAATATTCCTGAAAAGCTTCCTGGGTTTTAGGCTGAGCCATAGAACCAGAACTTGATTCCTGGTTCCTGTTTCCTCCTCACAGCAGAGGATGTAAGAGGAATCCCTGCTCCAAAGATCTAATAGCCAAATATCTCAGACGTGTTTTCTCCACTGAGCCACCAGCGAGGAGATCAGACTCCTCTTGTGAAAGTTCTCCTAGATCCCAATTATCCGTCCGCTTTCCTGGCCACTGCACTTGGTAGTTTGGAGGTTGCTCAAGCTCCTGACCTTCCTCAGGGCACTTTGGATGCAATCTCCCCATGCACCAGAGCAAACACCCTTCCACAACAAGCTCACGCAGCAGCAGGACTAGAAGCAGCACCTCAACCTTCAGCAGAAATCCGCGGTTCCCATTTTTAGTGGTTTAGTCATATTTACTGCATCTCTCCCCAGCTTTGCACCACGATACTGCTAGCGTGGACTAGCGTGCTGAACAAAGACCCATAGGGAGGACAAAACAAAATAGCAAAATGGAAAAGGTTTGTGGCTCGTAGGGAGAGCCCCAGGTTCGGTTCTGCTTGCCATGTTAGAGGCTCGTTGCTTGCCAGGCTCAGCAGTCCGTTCTTCTCCTTTGCTCCAACAGGTATGAAGACGAGATCAACAAGCGCACGGCTGCAGAGAATGAGTTTGTGGTGCTCAAGAAGGTAAGTCACCCTGCAGAGGAGGCTAACGAGGATTAAAGAGCGGCCCAAATCCAGGCGATGAGCCAGGGACAGAAATGGAGAGTCACAACTCAGCAGGATGACTCTGACTGCTCATCAGTCCGAGTAGCTAGCCTCAAAACAGACGGTACCCAAGAAACTTGGAGAATCCCCATCAAACGTGTTTTCAGAACATGGTATGGAAATATAGCTAGTCCTCAAGGCTGGAAGCTGTGGGGTTTCTCCAAAGCTGGCCAGGAGAGTAGGCTTTGCTGTGGTTGCTGTTTGTCCGTGTCTTTTGTGTGACCGTGTGCTGTCCCCACAGGACGTGGACTGTCTGTACCTGACGAAGGAGGAGCTGGAGGTGAGGGTGGGCCTGCTGCGGCAGCAACTGGAGTTCCTCAAGTGCATTTACGCCGAGGTAGGTCGCAGCAAAACCTAATGCAAGGTTTTCTAAGCATCTAGTCCTGTGATCACATCCCAAACTACTCTAGCTTTCCATATGTACTTACAAACAACATTATTGCATGTGCTTTAGGAAGGCAAAGGGCATTTTCTTGCATATAGCTGCAAAGTGTGGGGTATTTTTGCAAGAAAAAGCCTCCAAAATTCTGATGAAAGCAATACTCTGGGCTACAACATGACACATTCTTACCCAAACACAGAGGCAACGCTTCATGTTTGTTTTCCACCTAGTTTAACTAAACCCATAGAGAGTCAGGCCCAAAGCACTCGCTCTTGAGGGACTGGCAGCCCAGAAAACCGCTGAAGCAGCTGGAATTGCCAAGCAGCAATGAAAGGAGTTGCTACAGCAGGATTCCCCACCCTTCATTAGGGAATTGCACACCACAAAGTTGTGCCATAACAACAGGTCCCAGTTGCTTGCTGGAAACCAGCCTGGAGAACCCAGGCTCTAACTGTGCATGACCAGGAAGATCTTGACATGGGCTGGTTGAGGGATGGACACTGAGATGTGGTGGGTCTTGCAGGAGAGAGCCCAGCTGGATTGCCAGCTGTGCGACACCTCTGTCATCGTGCAAATGGACAACAGCCGGGACCTGGACATGGAAGGCATCATCAAAAGTGTGGAGTGCTGCTACGAGGAGATTGCCCAGAAGAGCAAGGCTGAAGTGGAGGCTTTCTATCAAACCAGAGTGAGTAATCACACACCAGCACAAATGGCAACACAAGCCCCTGGTCCATAAAATACTTGAGAGCCATTTCAGTCTCTCACGATGCAGCTGAGACGCCGCACCAAAGTGTGTGTTTGCTACAGCTCGCTAGAGAAAGTCATACCAAAACCTTGCAAAGATGATTTCCATAATGTTAGAGGTGACAGACCACAGTGTTACTTCAGAGAGGTCTCCTCTGTGCAGACCTATGAAGAACGTTGTCCCCGTCCCTAAGGGCAAAGGTTTGGGGCTTACCTGGAATGGGCCTTGTCCAGGGTGAGGTCATGTCTGGGTATTTCCACAGACCTCAGTGCAAATTGCCGAATCGCCACCTTTCCTGGAAGGGGCGACGCAGCTTTGTAACCTCGTCTTGTTCCCGGCGTTTAGCTGGAGGAGCTGCACAGCAGCAGAGGCAAGTTCTGTGACGACCTGAGGAACAACCAGAGCGAGATAGCCGAGCTGAACCGGATGATCCAGAAGCTGCAGTGCGAGTCGGATAATGTGAAGAAACAGGTAGGACCAATAGTTCAAAGCTGCCAGCGCAGTTCCCCTTCTCCAAAGGGCTCCATCCACGCCATGTCTCACCTTGCTGAGCCTCGGCCGCGACAACCCTCCAGCCAAAGCTCCTCTTTGTACCTTCTTATTTCAAAGAGGAATGAGGCACAAATGCAAGGAGGTAGAATCATTTCTCACTCACCAAATAAGCAGGAGCTGCTTGGCTTGGCTACAGCAGAAGTTTGCTGCATGCTTCCTATAGCTGCCACACTGCTTTGCATCCTAAACATCTGGCTATCACAAGTTAGTCTTCCAGTATAAAACTCTTGCAGTTCTAGGAGAAAAATAACTGAGAAACACGGGGGGGAACATAAGCAACCTTGCAGAGACGCCTCTCCAAGTCAAGGCTCACTGCTCCTTGCTGTCCCCAGATCGCAGCTCTGCAGACGGCCATCTGCGACGCGGAGCAGCGGGGCGACTGCGCCCTCAAGGATGCCCGGCAGAAGCTGATCGACCTGCAGACCGCCCTGCAGCAGGCCAAGGACAAAATGGCCTGTCTGCTGAGGGACTACCAGGAGCTGCTGAACGTCAAGCTGGCCCTGGACATCGAGATAGCCACGTACAGGACACTGCTGGAGGGAGAGGAGAGCAGGTAGGATCCAGCTCCCATGGCACACAAAGAAGCATTACCTCTGTTCTCCCCTTACCACCTGCAGAACGGGTAAAGAAAGGGATATTAAGATAGTTATGGAATTTAACCACTCAGGCATCAGTGGTTCAGGGGGAAATTTGGACCAGCAACTCAGAAATTTGGGTGTTTAGTAAAGCTGAAGCACCTGCAGCATTTCTAAGGAGGCAGTGCCTGGGTACTAGTCCTGTTTGCAGGCAGATTGGGGAATATTACCTTAAATACCTATATGTGACATCTCTTTTCCTTGCAGGATATGCACCGGCAACCCAGTGAGCGTAGGTAAGTCAGCAAAACATTCCCCTTGTTTCCTTATCAATCTCCAAAGCTTCCAAGTTTCCCTATGGCTATCCATGAGCCTGCTCGAACAGTGAGAGAACCTGTTTTTCCCCTGCAGCTGTGGTCAGCGGCGGTGGCACGGTCGGGGAATGCCGAACCCTATCCGGAATCGGAGGCAAATGTACAGTGAAGACCGGAGGGGCCAGCTCGGGATTGGGAATAGTTTCCTCCTTTGGAGTCGGCGGTGCCGGATTTAGCGCCCGCAGTGTAGACTGCCTGCCCCGGGTAGGGGCCGGATTCGGGGCGAGGAGCGCGGTGAGCTGCGTGGGTCGGGACATGATCTCCGGGGCGGACACGGTGCAGTGCTCCCCCGGCGTGGCCACCGTCATGTGTGCCGGGGTGGATCAGTGCAACCCGGGAAGCGTCATCATTCCCGGCCCGGGGGTCTGTGCCACTGGAAACAGGTACAATACAGCCGTGCGCGTGGTCAGAACAACCCGGTAGAGTCTGGCGAGCAATAGCACATCACTTTTTAAAAGAATTAGCATTTCTGCATTAAAAACAGTATTTCCCTACCTTCTGACAGCTATAGGAATCACACGACCATGCAGTGCCCAGGCCAACACAAGAACTAGACTAGCAGCTCTGCCAAAAACTACTTGCAGGACCCAAACTACCTTCTCTTGCCCAGTCCTCCTGGGGGAAAAATTCCCCCCAAGATCTCAAGCCATTGAGATTTTCATTTCAGAGAGCACATAGCTGCATTCGCACATTATCATGGCTCTTAATCGGTCTCCTCTGTTGGATCCCTTTTCACGAGGGAAGTCCTTGCCACATTTTCCCTAGCACGGCTATTGCAAAAGAACAAAAAACTTGGCCATTCTAATTTCAGAAAGAAAAGTCGCATCTTAATTCTCCAAGACGAAGCTGCAGCTATTATTTAGCTTCCTTAATGACAGTACAAAATCCAATTTTTCCTGTTAATGACAGGGTTGGTAAGGGTTATGCAAATTGTTCCAAGTTGCTACATCAGGTTTGGTAGAGCACATTTTAATTACAAACCGATGAGCACCTTATATTTCTGTAGTTAAATGCATGCGTTGTTTTTCCTGTGTGTGTACTAGTTAAACAGATTTGATGCTTTTAACGCATAAGCGAACAGAGTTGATTATCCTCCGCTTATTATCCACAACTCCAAACTTTCAGCTGTACCTTCAATAAACTACATGCATAATTCATGCTTTGTCTCTCAGGTCTTATTTCCTTACACGGTATAAGATATTTTCTCAAACATAAACCTCCAAATGGGTGCGGTCTGCACCTAGCAAGAACCGGAGTTTTGACAACGTTTTTGGAGACTTTGTCCTCCTTATTGATGTGTTTTTTGCATACCTTTGTTCCATCCAGAAATGAGCACAGCCACAAGGAAGTCTGGAAAAGCTGAGTTAACCAGGAAAGGTATCCGATCGTGGGATCTGCTTGGGATCTCCCTCAGTGTCTGGGAACTCTGGAGGCAGAAAAAAAAAAAAAAAAAAAANTCTCTGGAGGCAGAAAAAAAAAAAAAACAAAAAAACAGCTCTTGTTTAAAGAAATCAGTGAGAACGAGTTCACGTAGTAGGAAAAGATCCTCAATTCCATCCCTGAGACCTTCTAACAAAAGCAGGCACATTTTAAAAGAAAATAAGTATTCCTTTCCAAAACAAAACACGGGGCAATTTCTTCTTTAAACACTTCTGTTTTAAACTTCAATCTTGCTCTACTGGCTGGAGAATAAGTTAAATAACCCCATTTGTCCATGTCAGTGGGATGGTGATGGATCTGCTGCTGGTTGCCCTCATATGAGCATCCACCTCCATCACGGAGGCTGCCCGCAGTACAGTGGGTTTGGGCTTCTCATGTCTGCAAGGTTTTTCTGATAGAAAACAATCATCAGGTAGTAATTATTTTTAATAAGCAACAAGCTTTAGCACCACTATTGGGGTTGAGGGACAAGGAAAACCCCATGGATCAGCCCTTGTGGAGAAAGCCAAACTTGGGCTTCCCAGTCACCCGGAGAGGATGTACTTGGCCATGGCTATCCTCAGCTTTTCTGTCCCAATGCCTATGATTTCAACCGTCTCATTTGTATGTAAATAACAAGCAGAAATAGAAAGAAAAAAAAGAAAAAGTTCCCAAACAGCTTATTATTTCTGTTGATCATCACCCAGCTATAGAGCAATATAGAGCACACCAATAACCGCCAGCTCCCCAGGGTACCAAAGCGGCCGAGCAGCTCTCATGCCTGGCTCTTTCTGGGAAAACACCTTTAATCTTCCCTGCCCTTCTGAATTCTCAGCTATTGCAAAACCCTTGTTTTTTTGTTGTTGTTTTTTTGCCCTCTGTCTGAAGAGGATCGTGTAGATCAAGCCGTTTTGGGAAGGAAGGCCAGGAACAAGCTCCGGATTGAGGATTTTTTGGGGTAGTTGGAGCCCAAGCAGGCTCTGAGGGTCAAATCCTGGTGGGCCTCACTCTGCATGTGCATTTGGGAGACTTCTGAGTCTTGCAGAGCTGATCTGAGTGGCCAGAGGTGTGTGAAAGAGCCACATCTGGGCACAAACCTGCAAACCCCAGCCCATCCTAGCAGCCACCTGCAAGTAATAAGCCATCCAGGTCCAGAAATTGTGATTTTTCACCCCAGCCTTTGCATTGCTTGCATATCTTATGGGCAGCAGGTTGAAGGAAGAAGAGTGTGGGAGCCTAAAAAGGCAATTCCCCCTCTGTCTTGTTGGCAACCGCACCCTTAATCCCATCATCTTCATTCAGCTCTAATATCTGCTCCGAACCCGTCTGTCAGCTTTGGGACAATCTGCCTTTTTTTTGGGGTCACGAAAGCATAAAGCCAATCTCATTTTCCCATCGCGCCCGGGTTTTGCATTTTATGCAAATAATCAAGGCAATATATGTTCAGGGATTGCAGTCTGGGGAGATTTAGCTCAACATTTCCCAAAGACTAGCAAGACATTTGGTGTCATCTGGGAATTTTGCGCTGCAACGGGAAATTTGGTCCAAATGGCTAATTCTCCTGGTTTGAATCTGACTGACAGCAGTTCTGCAGGGTTAATCATATATTTGGGCTTCTATATTCAGTAGAACATGAAGCACCTGATTAATAATTCTTCCAGAGAAGCCAGTGGGACTTTAGCTAATACTTCATGTTTTCCAGCACTTGGGCACATGAATGTATTTCACGGAACATGTAGATTCCTGCCCTAAAAATATGCAGGCATATATTGAGTTCCAGTCATGTGCACAGAGCAGGCAATGCCACCAGGATGCATAAATGCCAATAGTGACCTGAAATCTTAAATATCAAGGAGAAAATGTCGCAAACATTGCAGTTCTGCAAAGTCTGCCGGTGGGGTCTGCACATCTGCAAGGACACAAAACTTGGCACTACAGCTGGACTCTCCTCACCACAAACCAGGGAGTTAGATAACTCTTCTAGATGAGCAGACAAACACCAAGAGGCATGTTTGAGTGCAATCAGTGCTTAACGAGTTCAATGAGACAGCTGGCTGCCCGGCACGTCAAAACCATGAAGGCACTAAATTGATCTCTTGACTTCCATGCAACCAAGCCCAGATCCCCAGGGGGATATAAAGGCCATGCCATGCTCTCCTGCATCACAGAGAGGTCCTCTCCTGGCCTGCAGGTTCTTCTCCGTGCTGGGCTGTTATCTCCTGCTGCGATGAACCGTCAAACCTACAGCATGAGAGCTGGAGGGGGAGGCAAAAGCTTCAGCGCGGCCTCCGCTATTATTCCAAGCAGCAGCCGGGCTAGCTTTAGTTCCATGTCTATGGCACGACCTGGAGGAGGTGGCGGTGGTTTTGCAAGGCTCGTTGGAGGAGGTGGTGGCAGCGGCGGCACTGCTTTTGGCAGCAGGAGCCTCTACAACCTTGGTGGTACCAAGAGGATTTCCATCGGTGTTGGCAGCAGCTACCGGGCGGCTTTTGGAGGTGGAGCTGGTGGCGGCTCTGGCCTGGGAAGTGGACTTGGACTCGCTCTTGGTGGTGGAGGTGGTGCTGGTGGTGGAGGTGGAGGATACGGCTTTGGTGGAAGCGCTTACGGGCTTGGCTTTGGTGGCGGACACGGAGGTGGTGGAGGCTTTGGTGGAGTAGGTGGACTGGGAGGATTTGGTGGAGGGCTGGGTGGTGGCAGAAGTCCATCAGGATTTGGCGTTGGTCCACCTGGAGTCGGTGCAATCCAAGAAGTGACCATCAACCAGAGTCTCCTGGCACCTCTGAACCTGGAGATTGACCCAAACATCCAGCAGGTGCGAAAAGATGAGAAGGAGCAAATCAAGACCCTCAACAACAAATTTGCTTCTTTCATTGACAAGGTGAGATTTCTGCCTAAAGTTCTACCTAATTGTGATAGAGTGAGAGAGTCTGCCATCTACAAAAATACAGCTTCATAAAGCTTCAGGTTATTGTATATGTATATGTTCTACTCTCACATCTCAAGAAATCGAAAGAGAACATAATTCTAAACAGCTACAGGACTGAACTGCTTTATTGCCTGTGAGTCACAGTCCTTTGTCCATTGACTCGTTTTAAATCCTCTTGGCTTTTAATCTGTATTACTCAAATCCTAGCTTAAAAAGGAGGAAAAAAAAATCACTTATAAAGAAGGGAAAAGTGGAGGCTGCTAAAGAAAGCAAAAGATGGTAGGGCTGAACTCACATTTTCTAGCGATTGTTCGTGAACTTGCTGAATTAAATTGCCTCTAAATAGAATTTCCCACTGATGTCAGGTTTGCTTAGCTATGGATGGGTTAACATAGACCTAGGTAATGAGGACATAAAGAGTTAGGCTTACTGGCCTCAAGTGGGGATTTCCTTGGCTTGTACCATCCGTCAGTCTCGGGTACTGATTCTGTCTGTCCGCACGCTCATAGGTATCTTCCACTAAACACCTTCTGCTTCCCAATGCTCAGGTTCGGTTCCTGGAGCAGCAGAACAAGGTGCTCGAGACCAAATGGGCCCTCCTGCAGGAGCAGGGGCAAAAAAACAACACGGGCAAAAGCAGCATGGAGCCGCTATTTGAGGCCTACATCAACAACCTGAGACGGCAGCTGGCCAGCCTGCTCAATGAGCGGGGACGCATGGATGGGGAGCTGAAAAGCATGCAAGACCTCGTGGAGGATTTCAAGAACAAGTGAGTGGCTTTTTAAGGGCACACCTGGGCACCCTAGGGTGAAATGGGACGCAAATGGCTTAGCTTAGATCTATGCAGCAGGATTAATCTCAATTAAATTTGGCTTTTCTGTGGTCAGATATCTAGACTGACACATTCATCCAACCTTCTAAGGTAGACAGGGGAAGAAGACAAGTATCCCCAGCCCATCACAAGGCACCTCATTAATCACCCTCTAAGATACAGCTCTTACAAGGTGCCTCCCCCAGCAGGAGCAAGGAGATTTGTCAACATTTTTCCAATCAGCAAGGGCAGTGTGAGCCAGAATAAAACAGTTTTGAGATGGCATTTGCAAAGGAAAACCGTTTATATAGGCTACTTTGCCTTCCTTGTTCCATCTGCATTATGCCAAAATGTTTTGTTTCAAGCCCTCAAGAAAAGAGATGCTCGCAGCTTGGAGCAGGGCAGTCTCCAAGAGGCTGATTTGCAAATCTTATCCCCAACCCAGTCTCATAGTCCTACCTGTACAACTTTTCCTGCTTGCCATTGTGTGATCCAGCACGTCTTTCCTTCCATCCCTGTAGATACGAAGAGGAAATCAACCGTCGCACAGCAGCAGAGAATGAATTTGTGGTCCTTAAAAAGGTGGGTGAGATGGAAGGTGGTACTGATGCAGAGCCAACCTTAAAGATTTCACAGCCTGCAGTAGCCTTAAAATGAGGGGCTTCAAGTAGGCTGGAAGCAAATCATTTCCCAACTCTTGACCCTTAACTTACATAAACACTTGTCTGGGCAAGATACAGTACCAGGAATCCCAAACCAAGTACCTGCACCCCATCCTCATCCCCTTACGAGGTTATCGACACTTCTTTTGGCCAAGAGCACTCTACATGCTCTACTCTACTGGCTTCTCCAGTCAGGCAACACTCTTGCTGCAAGGAAGGGGCAGCCCCATCTCTAAGCTTTGCTGGTTCTTGGTTGAGGCAAAGAGGAGGTGCCGGTGCTGCAGGTATCATTGGGGTTGCTGTTTTCCAGGACGTGGATGCTGCCTACATGAACAAGGTGGAGCTTGAGGCCAAGGTGGATGCCCTGACTGATGAACTCAACTTCCTACGAGCTCTCTATGAGGCGGTACAGATCTTCTCCCCTGGTCCTGCTGTCAGCCCCGGCACAGAGCTTGCCATCGTTGGCGGCATTTGACAAGGTATGTGCAAGATCATGACTGGGTTGTTCCTTCCAGGAGCTGGCTCAGCTCAGTGCGCAAGTGTCCGACACTGCCGTCATTCTGTCCATGGACAACAACCGGGACCTGGACCTCAGCAGCATCATAGCTGAAGTCAAAGCACAATACGAAGACATTGCTAACAGGAGCCGGGCAGAGGCCGAGGCTTGGTACCAAACCAAGGTGAGCAGAACCGTAGATGGAACAGATGCATTTCTGCAAAAAACACCCTACTTCTGTCCCTTTGTGAAGCAATTTAGGTAATATCCTGCCTATGTGGACATCCTGGTCTGTTTATGCTTCTTTCTAAATTTCAGTTTGAAGAGCTGCAGGCCACTGCGGGGAAGCACGGAGACGACCTGCGCAACACAAAGGGGGAGATCTCCGAGCTCACCCGGCTGATCCAGAGGATCCGGTCAGAGATAGAGAATGCGCGGAACCAGGTAGGACTGGCAAAAAGAACCTGCGGGGCCAAATGCTGCGGTCCCTTGGTATCTCGGCTCTGCTGCCTGCTGCTGTCTTGACATTCATGGACTTCAGCAGTTCTAGACCACAACATGCTTCATTGTAGGGTTGCTATTTCCTATCCTCAGCCTATGTAACACATCACTCTTTCCAGGCTATGAATCAATGATCTCATTAATAACCACAGTTCATTAATACCAGGGCCAGAATGGTTTTATTCTTAGGGTATCTCTTGCAACAAGGAAAAGCAGCAATCAGGAGTGCCCCGTTTCCTCCCCTCGCAGTGTGCCACCCTGCAGACGGCCATCGGAGACGCCGAGGAGCGCGGCGAGCTGGCGCTCAAGGACGCCAAGGCAAAGATGACCGAGCTGGAAGATGCCCTGCAGAAGGCCAAAGCCGACATGGCCCGGCAGCTGCGCGAGTACCAGGAGCTCATGAACGTCAAGCTGGCCCTGGACATCGAGATCGCGACCTACAGGAAGCTGCTGGAGGGAGAGGAGAGCAGGTGGGAAAGAAACCCCCGTAGCAATAAGAATAGAGAGAATCCTGCTCTCCCTGCAAGCAGGTTGGGCTCCCCAAGGGTGTCTCTCATTTGCACTAACCTGTCCTTCTCTGCCCTCCAACAGGCTCAGCGGAGAGGGACTGAACCCCATCAGCTATTGTGAGTACCACAAACCTTATCTTGGGTACACTGGAGCAGAGTATGGTGAGAATCCATAGAAAAAGGCAATTTGGGTCCTTTCACTCCATAAAAAGCCAATCACTCCATAGAAGACATTCCAAACATTTAGTGATTGTACAGAGAATGGAAGTCAGGTTAAATCCCTAGGGATTCAGGGCCATATGGTGCTTTCTGGAAGCAGCTGATTGCCGCGGCAGTGGCCTGACTGTCTGGTTGCTTCTCTTGCAGCTGTGATCAGCTCCAGCTCGGGCCTGGCTGGCGGAGGAGGAGGATTTGGTGGACTGAGCCTAAGCGGAGGCGGCGGTGGAAGCGGTTTTGGTCTTGGAGGCGGCGGTGGAAGCAGTTTCGGTCTTGGAGGAGGTGGCGGTGGAAGCGGATTTGGTCTTGGAGGAGGTGGCGGTGGAAGTGGATTTGGTCTTGGAGGAGGCGGCGGTGGAGGCTACAGCTTTGGAAGTGGAGGAGGACTCGGTCTCGGAGGTGGCGGCGGTCTCGGAGGTGGCTACGGAGGAGGAAGCGGCCTCGGCCTTGGAGGAGGCAGTGCTCACAGCTTCGGAGCAGGCGGCGGTGGCAGCGGGTTGAGCACGAGCGGAGGAAACTTCAGCTCTGGAAGCGCAAAGGGCACCAACCCCGGTGTGAAAATCGTCTCCAAAACTTCTTCCAGCAAAAAGAGTATCAAAAGCCAAAGCATGAAGAACGCCGTGCAGCCCGAATAAACCCGACGTGAGACACAAACCCGGCGCTCCTGTCTCACTCCTGCATCCCCCTTGCCACCCCGCTCCTGCTCCTCGCATCGTAGTTGTCAAGCACTGGGGCCCCGACTCAGGAAAAGCAGCGGAGCAAACACTAAGCAGATTTCCCAAAGGATCCGAAAAAGGAAAACACAGGCCTGGGTGATTTTCTGAATGGGGAATGGGAGGCTTTTGAGGTTGCCTTTTCTCTTTTAAATGAGACTGAGCAGCTTGCTTGTATTTGCAGTTAGCTGCCCAGCACCAGTTAATGCACATCCCCTAGACCAGAAAATGCAGCAGCAAAGGGTTTAGCTTGGGTTGGCTTTGGGTTCTGGTCCACAGAAGCCCAGGGATGGGCTGTGAATGTGGCTTTAATCCAACTTGTTTTGCCTTCACTGCTGGGAGGACCCAAACTCATTCCTTCGAGTGGGGCAACCCATCTTTATCCCACGTTTCTGCTATGTAGGAACAACTCGGGAGGTTGCTGAAAACACCAAGGCAGCAGTTTGCAAGCCCAGGGCCCCTTTTAAAGCATCCATCATTGTACAGAGTCCACTGGGATCACCTCAAAGTACCCCTGGGGCAATGGAATATCTCTCTTTCCCAGATATAGTCAAGCTTCTCAAAATACAGCTCTAAGTTGTTGAGCAATAGCAGCTGTTCTTGAAGTCCATTGGGATCCAGCATCCTCATCAGTGTTCGGTGGTCTCATGCTAAAGTTTGGTCTAAAAAG
>VWPW01017009.1:1975-15015 GCA_013389825.1 Crypturellus undulatus
GAGGGGGCCGCGCGTGGCCCCGCGCCGCGGCCTGGCCGCGCGTGGGGGGGCGGCAAAGCCACCACGGCCCCCGCGCTGCCGCCTGTGACAGCGTCGTGTGACCCCTCTTCCCGTCCCCCTCCATAACGGTCGCTCCCGCGCGGCCTGTCAGGACCAGCGGCCACAGCCTGGAGCGGAGGAGATCCGGCCCGGAGGAGCGGCGCGAGGGTATTAAATACGGAAAACGGCCTTTTTTTCTTCAAAGTTCAGCGGTGATCCCGAATTCTGAGGTTTGGAGATAAAAAAAGACGGGCAAAGGGCAAAGCCAGGTTCCTCCTCGGCTCGTTTTCCAAACCAGAAAGGGCGCAACGAAGACCGTAGATGAAACAAGTGTTCTTCTCCATCCCTCTCCAATCTTAAAAGCAGGAAAAGGTTAGAGAACGGTGTGAAAATTAAGATTTTTTAAGGAGAGACGACTGCCTCGATGGCACCGAGGGTTTTAGCTAAATATTCCAAATGGATTTTTAATAACCACCGTGCTGTATATATAACAGCAGCAAAAGAAGTCTCCAACCGTTCTTAACGGCCAAATAATTTTGGTGAAATTAGCCTGACCAAGGTTCTTCCTTGGTGCAGTCCCCACGGCCCTTTCACCCCAAATCCGAGCTTCGTACAAACAAGTACACAGCATAAGATTAAATAATGATAAAATGGATTAAAATAGAGCAACCCGTCCCACAAAGTTAGCCATTACCAATATATTGTAACCATAATGAAGAGAATTGCCTCTTGTGAATGTATCCTCGCAGCAACAGCGTGTCAGTATTTCCATATTAAACCTGTTTTCACAGGGCCGTGTCTTGGCGATGGGAGACAGAGGTTTGGACTGGAAGGAGGAATGTGCATCAGGAACATGATTCCCTCAGGAAAGAATAAAGCACAAAAGACCAAAGTCACCAGTACTTAGTATTAAGAGCAAATCAATTTAAGTACTAAATATAAAAATGTGTAGGCTGGGTAACTTGTGTAAACATTATTTTTGTTTAGTGGCATCGTGCATCGTGCACATGCGGAGCTTTTAGCGTGATTAAGTGATAGGAGAGGAAGGGAATCTGCAAACACAGACAGAAACGAGCAGCTTCCTGGGTTGCTCCCTGCCCCGCACACAGGCACAGTGAGGACTATCCCAAAATCCCAGTGTCCAGGCCTTTTCTGTGGATTAAACGTGTGTGTGCACCCGAGGAGTGTCACAAAGCAAATCTTAATTTAAATAGACATGAAATTAATTGCAAGGTGACTTCTGCTTTCAAAGTAGTGGGGTGCTCAGCAGGAACTTGCATGGAAAACTTGTCTTGGGATGCCATCGTCCTGCCCCTGACCTGTTTCTAATGTTACTGAGAATTTTCCTATTATAAAAGATAACAGTTTGCAAGCAAATGTTCTTCATCCCTAAGGCCTAACGCTATAATATTTGAGGAGAGTTCAGAGAGAAATAATCAAAGAAATGGGGATTGGGACTAGTTTCCTGTCAAAGGTTAAGAAAATTTGGTACACATAGATACAATAATGACTCATTCAGTAAGAGTAAATTGAAACTTTTTTTTTTCTGGAGGTCTCTCAGCCAAAGAACCAAAAGCTATTTAATAAAAAGGTAGCAGTATGTCACTGAAATTCATAACTTGGCAAGATCTGTGAAGAAAGAGACTTTTATAGAAATGTAAAATACCAAAAATATAATCACAAGTCATTAATTTAGGAAGAGATGGTAAAGATCATGCCTTGGGTTTTAAACCAATATCTAAATGACAGATATTTGGGCAAGTTCTGTACTCTTTTCTGGAGCATCTAATCCAGCCCATCCATGACTGCGTGGAGGTCAATTCCGATTTAGTGCACTATTTTCAAATTAATATTTTTTTCCATTCTAGCACTCTAATTTGTGCAGTAACCTCTACCTATTATGTGCCTTGGCTTGTTTTTGCATCATCAGCATGACATAACCAGTACTTCCTCCCTCAGGTGCAGTATTGACTTTTATGAGATAAAGATTTCAAAACAACCCGTTTCTCAATATTTGTTCACTTCCAACGCAGCTCTGTGCCACAGCGAAGTTGCTGAGACGGCTCTTTCGGCCACCCCATCGGGAAGGAGCAGCAGTGACAGGTCCTGCAGCTGCGGTGCTGCCCGCTCAAGGTCACGAGCCTGAACCTGCCCCACACACTTGTCCCTTTTGTAGCACTTGGGACAGGATCCAAGTGACAACAGCCGTATTCCGTTTGCTCATTCCATTTCCCTGCAAGTTATCGGCCTTCATACTTGAAAATATCAATATCATACGCTTGAAAATATGAACAACAGATTGCTTGGGAGGTAAACAAAGTCCCTGCAAATTTCTTGCCTGTCATTATTAGCAGTGAATTTTTCCGAGCGTTTATTATTTGGCATTCCTCCCTAAGTTTTCTGTCAAACTGTATCAACCTTGTCCCCAAGCAAGACTTTCAGAAGGGTCCCACCAACTTCATTCATCCATAAAGTTTTCCAGCAAAGGAAAATAAGAATATCATCAGGCCAGCTTCTTCCACTCCCCACATTAATGATACTAGAACCTCAACCACACCAACCACGGCCAAAACCGTGCAGCCCCACCCCGGAAAACAAAGCAGAAAAAACTGTGAATATAGGAATATGTGAATAGTATCTAGTTCAGAGAGAGCTCAAGAAGGAAACTATACAAAAAATCCAAGCTTGAGGGAACTATCCAAGTTGGGACTAGAGCTTTTATTCTGTTCAACAAGGCTTGCAGAGTTAGAGCAACACAGCTCTCTCATTTTCTACTGTGTAGCTGAATCTACGTGGGTACAAAACATTCTTCCATCAGTGTGGCTCATTTTCACACAGGAAGGAAAATAAGTTGGCCTCATACATAGAAAGTGCAACGTTGTCTGCTTGTGTCTACTGCAGATTTCTTCCAGAGTAGAAACCGATTTACCCAGAATTTATTAAATAAACATGAAATATGCCATATCCATGTCCCATCCTGTCTATACCGATGCTTAAAAAATGCAAACATAGTCACATTTGTGAGTGCATGTCTGTATTTACAAAAATAGAGTAGAAAATATATAATAAACAGTTCTGATTTTGTTGAGCTGTTTGTTATGCAGTTTGCTCCCTTCTACAGTGGCAAGAGAGGTCACACAAGCTAACAGCAAGAATAATTTTTATGCTCAGTTATGGTTATGCTGAAGCAAGAGTGAAGAAACCTTTACAGAATCCCTGCTTCTGATTTATGAATATAGACATACGTAAAATACAAAGAATTTATGATGATCCAAATTCATGGACAGTAGGGTGTGGAAACTGCAAATTTATAGAAAGTGAATGAATTTCCTGCTATTGTTTTTGATACTTTGCTAAATACGATTTTCACTTAAAACTTTGGAGCTATTCTTCATTTCAAAATGCATTTCGGTTTAAGATTTCCTATGATATTATATAGTTAGTTTTGTTTGTTTGTTTGTTTATTTCTTTGTTTTTAGATCAAAGCTGAGTGAATACTACAAAGCAGCCAAATGACAAATCTCAGAAGTTGTATACAGCCAAATGAAAAGCTACATAGCACTAGATTAAAAGTCCAACCTCCTGTCTCCAACGCTGACCAGGAAAACAGAGACCAAAGGGAAGATGAAAGCAGAGAGAGCAGCACCTAGCACTATGTCTGCAGAACTTGCTTTCAGCCTGCAGCAATTCAGGTTTCCTGAGCCAAGGTGTGTATCTGGACATAATTGTCTTGATGATAGATGATTTTTCCATTAATTTGTCCAAGCCTCTTGGAATCTCTAAACTTTTAGCAACCTCAACAACTCCCACAGTTCTGCTTTATCTGTAAAATCATCTTGATTCGCACCTACAGCTTTTTAGTTTTACCCGGTGTTCCCTAACCTTATATTGTAAGAGAGAGTAGTTAATCACACTGTCCACATACACATGATTTTATATATGGTTCCCACATCCTCCATTCTTCCTCCCTTCAGTTTTCCATCTTGAAGATTCCCAGGCCATTCAGTCATTCGTGAATGAAGGATGGGGAAATTCCAGTTTCCCTGGGCACATTTTCACCAGTGACACAGAAGTAAATATAAAATAACTACCAGTAGCACGCACAAATTACAAAGAGAGAGGAAAGCACCGAGGAGAACAGGGCAGCCCTAAGCTATCAAAGTCGTCTGGGAAATGACAAGCGACTCAAAGTAAATTACAGGCCTATCCCGACGGCTGGATGAGCAAGCCGTGATCTGGGAAGGAGGGACCTGGTTTCAAATCCATGAACAATGTGGTAAAAAATGATACTAAGGACTGAGTACAGGTGGGAACTTTGTGTCCAGAAAGGCACAGAAGAGAACCACAGATGTACTCAGGCGTAGACTTCATAACCTACAGTGAAAAACCTGAAGGTCCAGCTTTAGCAAACTTTATTTTAAGAACACATCAACAAGAATTTCTTCGGGAATTCAGTTTTTTTTCCCAAAACTACAAAAGAAAAAAACTAAAGTGGCTATAGTTCTCATTTAAGCGCCTAAGGTTTGCTGTGCCAAATGCAGGTTGAAAAAGTAATTAGCTATTGAAATAAGTTACTAACAGAGTGTGCAGAAATCAAGAGACGGCAAATCTACACCAAAAAATGTGTTTTTAATTTTTTTTGGCTCAATCTTACATAATTTCCTGTTTTCCAAAAATTACTTCATTATTTTTCTTCAAACCTGTTTAATCCCTGAAGCTGGAAACAAGCTGGAAAGCATTCAATTCAACTGGAATTCACAGTGAATTTTGCCTCAATGCAGAGAATAAACCATCGTGATATTCCAGTGTGCAGATACATCAACAGTGATGAAAGTTAAGGATCTGATATTGCATCGAAAATGCTCCTGAAATCAATATTCAGGGAAGTTTTTATGGCAGCAGAGGGTGTTACTTTTATAATGCTGCTTCCTAACTTTAGCTGGAAAGCCACATACCTTGCCTCAGCTAGCACCCTAATCATTCCAGGTAAAAATTCTTTCCATTTCAGAAGATTATAATTAACTTATTACTGAGCTATGTTTAGAAAAATGCCTCAGCTTGGAAGATTAAATAGGGACTTAGTATCTTTCAGAAATAAGTCAGCAGGAGCTGTTTGTGTCTTGCAGTAACAAGATACCGATTTAAAATATTATATTTAGAAATTGTTTTTGTCCTTATCAAGGAACAAAAGGACTCAGCTGCGTGAGTAATCTTCCCGGGAATACAGCGGAGATCGCTGAATGCCACTTGAGTAATATCAGTTTAGGCCTTGAGATAATTGCTGTAATCCGCGATTTTAGAGAATCCACACTCCCGGAGAAACAGAAACCAGCATAGCTTCACCATCCAGCACTCTCCTTGCTGTTTCTAAGGGTCAATATAACTTAAATTGATTGCTATTTCTTTTTCGCTATTGTCAAGGTTATTTTCAAGCCATCTTGACTTTGCTTCTATTCCAACTGGGGCACAACTTGACTCATCAGTTCTTTATTTGGAACAGACCTCGCATTTCTCCACTTCATCAGTTCTCTTCCCAGTGAGGTCACTTGTTTGTGGCCATGCAATACCTCCTTTGAGTTTGGATTTCTCAGTTTAACTCGTTTTCATACTACCCTGTGCAAAGAGACTTTCCTAAAGCCACAATTCAGCCAAGTGTCTGCTTTGCAGAAGCGTGACTTTGGGTGCAGCAGGATATAAGCATATGGTAAAAGCTGGGGACATTCTGAAATGCTTCTCAGAATTGGCATCTGAAGCCCAAATTCTTTTTCCATTGAAAATGGTGACAATATCCGTAATAATTTCAATATGAGCATGATCATTCTGTAAGTAATTGCTATCAGGAATTTAATTTAAACCTCATTTGACTGACATTTCTTGTTTGCAAGGTATCTATTTTAGGCACAATGTCTTGCTAGTATATCTCTCTCCATCTTAATCATGACTGATAACAGAATAATCATCTCCACTCCTTTCCTTTTCTTTTCCTGAACAATAGCTTTATTGAATTTTTACATACCAAACATACAAGAATAGAAACAATTAGACAAATAACAGTAATATATGCAGATGAAAAGGTAAGTGAATAGAACTTGCCTGAAACTATCATATACTGGATGTCAGGTTGAGAAACCTTTACAATCATCTATGATTTTTTAAAAAAAACTAAGGACAGATTCAAGTTTTTCTTCGAAACACACCTGTAAACTCACATGCCTGTAAACCTGGCATTGCTCACATGTATTAAATACATGAAATCTAAGTCTAATAACGGAGAGCTGCTCATCATTTATGTCTTTGCAGTTTAACCCAGTCCTCTGCAAATATTAGCTATCCGGTCACGTCCAGCCTATTCGATATCAAAAAGCTACCACGAAAGTCAAAACTATTTATCCCAGTCACATTGTGCTTTTCCTGGGCAAATCTGAAACTGCAGTTGCAATTGTAATTTATTTTTAAACAATATCTTCCATACAGGCAAATGTCACAAAATGCCTCACAGTTCATTCCATTATCTTGTTCCTTCCACTGCTTTAATAAAGGGCAGTAATCACAGGGCAACTGAAAGCTCGGTTGCAAAAGGACATGATTGTGCCTGTTCCCACCTCTTTGTAATATTTCCTCATTTACCATAAATCTATGAAGACAAGAGATTACACATATTTTTTTCAACAAGTTGCCTGTGACACCGAAAGAGCTGCTTCTCCTGCCGATGACGAGCTGTCACCCACATCGATCAGGAGCCAGGGCGGAACAGATGAAAGCAGTAAAAAAATGACAGGCTAACAGACTTCCGAATGATGAGGGAAAAACGCAGTCCAAGCCATCTGAGAGGCAGCTTCCCACCCGCTGCAGCGGGAGGGTTTTAGTACAAGTGGTGTGTTGGCTTCGGTGGGAAATGGAGCACTCAGCAATGCAAAGGAAGCATCTAATTGAGTGAGATCAGACTTTTAAAGGAGGGATATTACCCGGCAAACCAGAGTATCCGTAGATCACTTAAGAGTAAACAATACATAATTTTCTCTTAGCAGAAAAATAATGTTAGTGGAAGATGCCTTGAAAACCTATGAAGGCTCCATGCCAGCCTGGTCTGAGTTTATGTAATTCCACTGATTAGTGGAGTTTCACTGAATTTAAGCCAATCTTAATTGAGCTCTACATCTAATACAAGACTTTAAAACACAGCAGAAAGTAGCTAACCTAGAGCCTTATTACACCTGTCTTTTCTTGTTGTTTTATCTTGTAATTCTGAGCATTGGCCTTTATCTCATACAAGAAAAGCTCTTGGTACTTTTTTTCCTGTACCCAGCACAGTCTATCACTTCTTTGTGAGAACTTCACAGTGAAGGAGAGCAAAAAACAGCAGGGCAGGTTTCTTAAGAAGAGGAAGAACTAATTTCTTAATATAAAAAAGAGATACCACTCATTTTTTTTAATATGTTAACTATAATATGAAGAATTAAAGAACGACACAATGATGAGCATGTGTGGGCAGGAAGCATGTTTAAATCTAAAATGAATGTATCTTGTGATTACAGAAGCCATTGAAAGGGATAGTCATAATTAGAATAATTCAAATATCCAGATTTAAATAGTAATTCTAAAATTGTGAAGGAGGTACAAATACACAGGCCGGTGAGGAAATGGATGAAGCTCAAATCAACTCAAAGGAGAAACCTGAGCATGCTTGGAGTGAAAGCTAAAATTGTCCCTGACCTCAGCGGCAGCTGAGGGGCTTCCAGGCAGCGAGCGGCCGCATGTAGCAATTCTGGGCCGTCACATTTCGGGTTTGCTGCATTTCGTGTGTGCTGAGCACAGTAACCGTTTGCTGATCATTCTTTTCCAGACCACATGAACTGTGGGAACTCTCTGAAATTTAAATCAAAACACCCCTCTCCGTTTTGAATTACTAAACAATGGGTGATTAAGCACAATTATTGAGCTTGCCGCAACAGAAGTAACATATTTCTTCTGTTATGACAAAGTCCTCGTTGCTTAATGCATTTTTAAAGACAGTTTTAAAGTATTTTCCGTGCAGTCATTTCACATCCAGCTATTGCTATTTACTTAGCTTACTAGGTGGAAGATATTTCCGCTTGGAGACTGTATTATATTTATATTAACAGCTACAGATAAACCTATGGCCCCTGTCATGGTGATATATGGATTTTTTAGGCACGGAGCGGTGCTGGCTGCATGCAGGATCACAGCATTCCCGCCTCGACGATGCCCCGTCGCAAAGTCAGGCAAGGTTTCTGTGGAGCGAACGTGCCGCGTTGGTTTCCTGGGCGGGAGAACACGTTGTCCTAAGGATTTGCTGTCACAAAATGTCAAACTGAGGCCATGGTGAAGGGCAGATGGGAGTAGCCACTGTGGTGCAAGGGAGGGACTCGCTGTCCTGGGCATCTGTCTGGGCATCTCTGCTGATCTCACTTGCCTAAGAGCAATGCACCTACTGCAAGATAAAACCCTTCCCAAACAGACCTGGTTTTGGTTAGGAAGCCACAATTTGAGCTTTTACTTGGGTAAAAACAGAGCTTTTGCAGAGCGCCCAGCTCTCAGCTGGCATCTTGCCCCCTGAGAGCTGAACCAACATTCCCATGTTGTCCCAAGAGAGTCAAACTCCTCCGGGACATCAGGAGCTCCAGTTTCGCACGTGAGTTATTGTATTCCTAGTGCCTCGCAGGCAGAAATCGCTCCGAAACGGCGTTGGATCTGCTGCCTCCAGCACCACTCGCCACCAGCTCCCCGGGGCCCGGCTGGCTCCGCCGAGAGCTCCTCGGGGCTACAAGTGTCTCCGTTCACTACCCATAAGAAATCCATATTTATGAGCATAGAGTTATTTTTAAAATGACTAACAGATTGAAGAAAATGTCTATTAACATATCAGGTCAGATCTTGAATAGAGAAATCTGAAATATAAAAGATGAACACAGAAGCTTATAAATTCCATTTATTTCAGTGCACAAGTTGTATCCATTCAAGATATCTTTCTTTCAAGAAATACTTCTAGGAAAAGTGCTTCTGAGTATAGTATTTGTCTCTGCAAAATTTTTAGAATATAAAAGATATCATGTAACCCAGCATTATAATTAGATAAGGGTAAAAATAGCCTCTAAAGCTCCTTTGAGCAGGAGAGTTTTGGCATGAATTTCAATTTCTACCTTTAATTATTTTCCTGCTTTTAATACAAATTATTGTTTTCTGCACCAGTGTGATACTTTGCATGTAAAACAGTCGTAGAATGTTTCAAGGAAAAGTATGCAACATATAGCTTACAGTTGGGATATAACCAAAGAAAAAGGGTGGGTTTTTTTCCTTATTGAGCCAAAAATCGACCGTCATTCCATCCCACTGCTACTCCTACAGCCAGCGCTGCCTGTGCTGCACTAGGATCCGCATCCCTCCGCACGTGCCAACCCTTCCCTCCAGGTGACCTTCCCCACCGCCCTGACGATGGATTAAAGCGGCTTTCACCTCGGGATCATAACCGGCACCTCCTTGTTTGCAGCAGCTGCGTTTCGGTGTCATTAATGAGGTTTTCTTGCTCCATCCCCGGAGGGGTTGGTATGGGGTGTGCATCACATACCGGCTTTGCCACTTAGCCCTCCTGTCCTGCCTGTTGCCTTTTCCAGACACGCTGATAAGGATGACATTTCCCTTGGCACATCTCCCTGGTTTCCTCCTTTCTATCTTTTGTTTCCCCGCTGACGCATTTACTCCGCTCCCTCCGCCGTCGTCCTTTTCCAGTCAGTGTTTTGCCCAAGTCAAGAGGGCCCAAAGACAAACCCTGGGGCCGAGGCAACCAGGTGGCTGTCTCGGTTGCTCCCTGCTCCCCTCTTTCTCTGCCCTTGCCCGTGGCTTTGGGGCATCTGGTGCATTCACAGCCTTTCTGTTTGTGGTGAGCATTAAAGCCAACACTTCAATTCACTTGCAGCTCTCTACTGCTTCAGTCAATAAACTGCACTCTCCTCTCTCGTTCTTCCTTCCACTGGCCTCTTTAGGCACTTAAATCCTTCCTTTCACTGCATTTGCCTGTCTCATGGCCCTTCTCCAGACATTTACCTTTCTTTTATTAGATATCTATGCTGGCATGTTGTTTATCTGTTTAATCTGCTTTTGGTGTCTATAGTTTCAAGCTGTCGTTGTCCTGTTCATTGAGGTTCCTCTATGATCTCCTGTTGCTACCTGTGACCAAGGCATGGGTAAAAGGAACGATCTGGTGATCCTGGATTCACCAGCTTCATCCAAACTGACAATCACAAATCCAGGAGCATGTGGAAGCCTTGATTTTATATCCGTTCCTCATACAGATATTTTACCCCTTGGCTTTGCCGCTCAGTAATGCAAATTTTGCATTTGCTGGCGTTTAGCTGCTAGTGACAGACCTCAGGATTTAAATAACCCGTGCACTAGAAATGCAAACTGGCAGCAGAGGAGATCTCCCCCAGGTCCATTGCAACCGCATGGAGATGCCGCGACCTCTGCACGCCTGTGCTCCCTCTTCCAGCGCAGCCCCACAGATGTGCAGCTCCACCAACCTCCCCCCTGGAGAAATATTGCAAAATCCTGGGATTCTGCAATGCATTTCAGCACTCTGCCTGGTAGCTCATGCCCTGACCTGCCACTCCACCTAGAGTCACCCACCTGCCCCTGTCTGGGGTGTTGCTGGCACCCGAACGCGGTGGCTCCTCTTTCCCCGCCATTGGGACACTGCAGGGGACAGGGACCAGTGAGTCACCAGTAGAGATGTATATGTGTATACGTATATGTGTATATATATACAAACGCATATATATGTATGTGCAGATATATATATTTATACACCCACACACGTATATATTTATTTATATTATATATAGCTGCTATGCTAATGTTCTCCTCTCCAGAATTTATCGCTATCGCTCCTGCTGCTGCAAGGCAGCGCCGCCGCGATGCCATGGGGTGTAACCCGGGGAGCCGAGCAGCCCTTGGAAACCCACCTGGAATTCAGTCCCTGTGGATTTTCCAAAGATCCAAGGCTGCTTGTTAATAAGGTGGCTTAATAATGTGGTAGATGAGAGAAAACCCAGCCCTGTGGATAGGAGCATCCCCAGCACAAGCTGATGCTGTGCCAAGTGCACCCAGCCGCCACGGGACCTGTCCTTGTGCATCGCGTGGCCGCGGTGCAATATAGCTCTGTGATTCCGGAGTGTCGGAAGGACGTGGTATCTTGGAAACCGCTTGCTTCGAGCTGCCCAAATCGATTACCCGGTGAATCAACGCATTGCTTGAGCGTGGGAGAGGCGAGCAAGGGTGCCAGCGGCGCTGCCACCACTGTCCCTCCACCCCAAGGCACTGCAGGCACCGGCGGGTGATGACTCTAATCCACATTATTTTAAAAGCTGTCGCCTTTAAAAGAGCATTAAGGGGAGCAGAAAGCACTGAAACGCTGCACACAGAGGCAGTTTAACTCTTCCTTAGGGGTGTGCACCCAAATTTGTTTATTCTCGTTAGCCGACAGCAGAACAAGGCTCCTCTCTGCGTCTCGGTTCCTGCATCTGTCACTTGGACAGAGTCACGTGCGCTGCTCCTGCTCCCCGATGGGAAACAGGTCGCGCGAGGTACGGCTGAGCTCGCGGCTCGCTGACGTCAGCCGCAAATGACATTTGCAGGGAAGCACTCAGCGTTTTATAGGAATACATTTCAGATAAATTAACCTTTTTTTCTTTTTTTTTTTTTTTAATGGAAACTAAAAACAGAAAGACGTATTTCCGAACGCAAGCACGGGGCAATCATTTATGCCAAAGCCTCGTGCGTGTAAATCAAACCTCCCTCCGCTTCCCACGGCCCGTAGCTCAACAGCGAGACACCCTTGTGGGGAATTTGCTCCCTGATATACAGAAAATAGTGGAAAAGAGCATTATTAAGATACTAGTGTGTCTGTGTCCCCGAGACAAAGGAAAGGAGGTGACATTTATATCCCACACAGCGTTAGCTGGCGAGACGGGAACCCTGCAGCTCTGTGAGTTCATCAGATTCCATGTAATCGTGCATAATAATCTGATCCACAAGCCAGAGCTTAACAAATGCACTTATTTAATTCCTCTCCGGTGAGTTCTGCTTCTTTGGCCAGTGCTGCAAAAAAAATGCTGAAATTTTAAATAATGGTCCAAAAATGGGATTATGTAGCTAGGAGAGTGTGGGTTGCTGAGAGAAGAGATGGCTAAGCTAAATATTTGGCAGAATTAAGAAAATCAGGAAAGACGTGGGGCATAGAGAAATAATTCACCATTAAATTTCTGGCAGAATTTGTTAAATCTGTTTATAATTCAGATTACAATGAACCATTTACTTGCTATTACTGGAAATAAGGCTCAGGGATTTGTGTGCAATGGCTTTGCAAACACTGCAGAGTGAAAATTAGGAAGAAAATATTTATATGTAGACAAATTAATTTACCATGCCAACCTGGTGAAATCTGGTGAGATCACCAGAAGGAAACAATGAGCAAATATATAAATATACACGTGGTTTTCCAAACTGTGTGATCCTCTGGGATGATTGTTCAGGTCCACTGGAGCTACCGACAGAGCAGAGAAGCCACCGGCTCCCTCCTTGCCTGCTCCTATCTGCAGGCCCAATATTTTAAGTTGAGCTTTGGGTATTCAAAAGGAAGCCTAATTTTGAGGAAAAAGGGAAAAATCCTCTGACTTGAGGTTAAATGCTATTTAGGAGGAGGCTTCACTTTTAATGGGAAATTTCTTGGGAAATGGTACAGAGGAGCCGGGAGCCACCAGACAGCGCTGGGACACACGGGGCAGGGGTTGTCCCTTTGAACGGGGCCCTCTTGAGATCTACCTACCTGGAGATCATGTCCTCTGGGTCCATCTATCAAAAACTGCCCAGAAAACACAGTTTAAATCTGTTTCTTGGCGCTTTTCAAGGGAAGTATTTCAACAATCTTCAGTAATCATCTGCTTAGAGAATCCCTCAAAGCTCTTTTTAAGGTTCTGCTATCATTT
>VWPW01017013.1:0-12410 GCA_013389825.1 Crypturellus undulatus
CAGCAACATGTGGAACCTTCTGAAATATTGTATTTGCTTTGGATCGGTTCACAAGCAGATTGCTTTTATTTTGTGTCATAAGAAGAGACTGGAGATGTATGGACACGTTACTCTCTGTGTTTGCATCTGCCGCGCTGGCAGGAGAAAAATAGTTGCTTGGGTTTTGCAAACATTCTCCAATTATTTTCCTAAAATGGTTTGGATGAAATACTGTTGGTTCATATAATTAGCTGGAATAATAAACTGGCAAGAGTTTGTTTTGTGTTTTCCTGCAGGAGGGAAAACACGGTGATGGGCTCAGCACCTGGCAGCGCAGCTTGGCCTGGGCTGCAGCGTCGGGATCTGGACAGTTTGGAAAAGAGAGGAAGTGACCGACCATCTCGGTAGCAACTGCTTCAGACAACTAAAATGATCTAATTTTCAGCCAGCTTTGGAAAAAGAAGTGTGTGGGTTTTTTTAATGCTTTTGAATCTGACAGTACCAATTTTTATCCCTGACCTCTGCAGCAACCCTGCCTTCCTCCCAAGCTCGCAGAACACCCTTCCCTCGCAACACCCTCTGCTCCTTCATCTTGCGAGCGTTGCCTGTGCTCAAGCAGCGGATCAATCACCGTAATAGCCGTTGTCTTCAAAGTTTATTAATGTTTTCCAACTGAATTCCTGTTTTCCCGCTAATAACCCCAGCAGGGGAACACTTCTGGGGACATGCAATAATTCACGTGGCCAACTTGCCATCCAAATGCTGGTGGGTAATTAGTAAGCCTTGCATCCAGCAAGTCGTTTTTACTTCTTGCAAAGGGGCTGGGAACCGGGATTATTGCCCTGCAGAGCTCTCTTCACTCCATGAAATGTGTAGGGAGGACGGGAGGCTGTTGCATGTGCAGGGAATGAGGGAGGCCCAGGTGATGCTCATAGAAACGTTCAGCCCCACAGCTTATATGGGCAGCCTCGTGGCTGCAGTTGTGGTTTTGGAGCTGTGAAGGGAGCAGAGATCTGCAACGGAGAGGGCATCTGGAAACAAGGAGTTTGAGCCTGATCCAGCAGGTCCGATCCGTCTCTCGTAGATAGAGGTAAGGAGAAAAAGAGGGATAGAAAGAGGTGCATATGGGATGGGGGACACAAAGCTCCCATAGGACCCACATGAGCCACCAGCCCCAACAATGACATGTTCATGCATGGAGGCACCGGGTCCCCTCCCTGCCTAGGACATGGCATCGCTGGCCAAACAGCTCCCAGGGCTGGTGACCTCCTGCAAGAGCCACCCAAGAGCGAGATGGCACCACTGCCGGAGCGGCAAGCCCAGCAGCTGCTTTATTTATGCTCCTCCTGTTTAAGCAAAACTGCAGGTACCACTTCACTAGCTCAGCTAATAGACATGATCTGTCCCCAGCAGTTCTCTCTGTTTCTTTGGTAGATGAGAGATGCTCAAACAGATACGATTTCTGGTCACAGCTCTGGTTCCTGCTGATGGAGTCGAATGTAGGAGCAGGCAGGGACTGAACGTGGTGTGTGGGCTCCTTGCACAGGCACCTTCATTTCCATGTTATGTTTGGCAGTTAAAATAGTTGCCTGAGCTCAGATTGTCTCTCTGCTTCAAAATACTGCAGCCCAGCAGCCCTGTTCATCCTTTTCTTACTCATTTTGGTGGAACTCAAAATTTTAGAAGCTTAAAAAATAAAAGGAAGAGTCAGACTGCTGTGAAGTGCAGGTTTAGCTTGTGGCTTTCCTTTTTTCTTCTGTATTCTTTGCTGGCCCTGAGCATGCAAGCAGAGCATTTCATATAAGCAGTGGTGGTATTTTTATGCTGACTGTAAAAATATCCTGAACTATTCACTCTCTAAAAAAAAAAAAAAAAGGAAGAAACCATCTCTTCCAAAGTCAGCATATTAGTGTGGCCAATGTATTCCTTTTTCAGACAACTTAATATGGAAAAGAATGCAAAACACGCCGAAAAAGCAGAACCTGTCAGTCATCCCATGGCAACTGCTGACATCTGGCAGGATGGATGCAGATGTCAAACGCAGCCCTCGTCACCCAGATTCTCACGCACTCAGCGAGGAAAAGGGGGGGACTTGGGCCCCTTGCACCCATGGGTGCAGTCCTGCCCGTGCTGCTGCTCGCAGCGAGCGCCCAGGGAGCTGCTGGAGCTGTTTCGGGGCACTGCCATCCTCCTGGTTCCTTTGCTCTCTTACAGCTCTCATCAGGCACATTGTGCTAATTGCCTCCAACCCATCCCAGCAAAGCCCGGCTCTCCAGGGTTTCCAGCCCGCGGAGCTGTAACGGAGAGCGTTTATCCCAGCGCGTTTAACTGGATGCTTTTCCGTGCCGGAGCTGGAGGCAGAGGGATTCGTGACTGCAGGAGTGCGCTCGAGTCTGTAATTCTGCGTGCAGCATCAGAATTTGTATAGGATTTAAATAATTCATCGCTGGGCTTCAGTATATTTAGCCATTCAAATTGTGAATTCGCTCTTTTGGGCTGCTGAGTGTTAGTGTGTGCGGCTGCCAGAGGTCGGCTCTGCAGCCCGTGGCCACAAAGAGGAGTTCAGGCAGATTAAGCTGGAGGAAGAAACTGGCAGCAGAAGATAGGGAGAAATGTGTGGCCCAGATACTAACCCTGAGAGAGCCCCACAGCAGCGATGCCGCGCGCGATTCGGCTGCGTGCACTGCACCAGGCTGTTAGGAAACTGCCCCGCAAAGGTGCATTGCCTGGGGCAGAGCGGTGCAGGAAGGGACCCCTGTGCGTGATCCGGGCAAGGCCTCCGGGCTTGGCCTCTCCAGCTGCCTGCGGATGATTTCCATCTATTTTCTGCCATCCTGCATGCAGATTGCAAGCGTGCGGGGGTAGCGATGCTCTTGCTCTGCACCCTGTCCGTGCACCGTTTGCACGTGGTATCTCCCACGTGCTCAGTATTCCAGGCATGATCCCAGCCTAAAATGCACAGGAGCCTTTGGTCAGAGCAGCAGCGGATCAATGAGAAATGCTGCTGTTCATCAAGGGGCTGAATCTGCAAGGTCTCAGCGCTGCTTTACTCTCATGGGAGCGGAAAACAGGCAGCACCTCAGCAGGATCCAGCACCGCAGGGTCAAGACCTCCTGTTTCCTTCTTGGTTTTATGCATGATGGTCACATTATGAAGTAGTCCTGCAGAACATTCAATTACCTGCCACGCAATTATAATCATATTTGTGTACCTATAAGTAGGTCACCAGTCTCTTAGGTTAATCAATTATAATGGCATTCACACTGGTTTCCTTCATAAATCACTGGCTTTTAGTGTATCCGCTGATATAATGGAGGAAAATCATCTAATTTTGATCTAACTGGAATGAAATGTGAATGTGCATAATTTGCTCTTACAAAGTGTATCTAATGTTCTCTGTGTCTGTATTTATTTGTGCTGTTTCATGCTACATGTCGCTTAAGTGGCAAAAAAAAATACCAAGGCTGCTGCACTTAAAACTAAATGACCCAGAGTAATACAATTTATCTGCATTTATTTTACATTGTTCATCATGACAGATATTTTAATAACCTGCGTCTGATGGCTGAAGCACTGATTAGCAATCATGCTGAAATTCGAGGTCTAATGGGAAGATCGAGGTGTGTGCGGTGAAAATATTTGGGAGAGCTGTTTTGCTGCGTGAACTAAGCAAGGTTTTGTGGTGCAAGGCTCCCTGTGCAGTGCAGGAAAACATCTGATCCGGAATTACTGGAGCAGCTGGATCCCAGTTTAACTGGAGAGACTGAGGAGGATCTAGAAGAGGGTTCGGAGATGTCCGAAGACTTGGGATGTTCATGGAGCAGGGCTGGCTGAAGGCCCTTGAAGGGAAGGTGCGGATGGGACGGAGCTGCGGATGGGACGGAGCTGCGGATGGGGTGTCACAGGTGAGACCACGAAGGGCACGAGTGGGGTGGGATGCTTAAGGCAGATGTTTGCAAACCTTTCTGCTTGAACCTTCACCTTGAGCAGAAACTAATATCAAAACTATAGTTATCAACTACTGAATTACCCCTTAGGAAGCTCATTCTGCCCAAGTGCTGGCTGTTTTGGAATTTCTTTGCGAGTTCTGCAGGGAAACAAGGATTTTTATGCTTGAGTTTGTTTCCGCTTTTTCTTATGAGAAAACGGCAAATGTTTATCCCAGGGTTTCTTGGAACCGTTTGTTTTTGACAAAAAGATTTTTTTTATTTTTTCCCCTGTCAAAATTGTTTTTTGATAGAAAAAACACTCGACCAGTGCGACGGGGCCGGCTGGAGGGTCTGCCGTGTTATTTCTGTTGTTATTCCCCACTTGGTTTTGGTAGGACAGGAGCCCTCAGTGCAGCGCGGTCGGTCCGGGGTGACCGGGCTGGCTTGGCCGTGTCCCAGTGACGGCCACACGCGCTAGGGGACAGGACATGGGACAGGACACGGGACACGTGGGCATCCTGCCCCCAAGCCCAACAGCCCGAGGAAGCGGGGCAGGAGCAGCCCTTGGTTTTGGAAACCATCCTGAGGATTTACATGACATTTTCGTGTGCCAAGCTCTATTTTAGGAGGGAAACCTGTCAGAAGATCATAAACGTTCTGAGCGATTTATGCTGCCCGGTTCAGGTGCCTTAGCCGCAGGAGTAGATAAATTGCGGTTTAATGTTTTATTTACGCTTTCTGCGGATTTAGTGCCTTTGGGAAGGCCAGGGTTGATAGCCCTGGAGGGCTCTGTGCTCCCACGGGGCGCACGAAGGGGCAGAGGGGACCAAGAACCAGAGTTTTTAATGATTTTCTTTCCAAGTAGATAGTCCTGATGTGTTTCTATTTATACAGATGGGAAGTTTGCAATTCCTGCGTGGCTGGGATGACGGCAGATGGCACAAGAGGGTTTAGCTGCGTTTTAGGTACGCCGGCGAGCTAAATTAATTAGCGATAATCGCTTTAAAACACGGGGCAGAGCAATATCAGTCTAGTCTATAGAAATTCTCCAGGACTTTATAAAGCTCTGGGAGTAATTAATTATGCAATAGCCCGTGGTTAAGAAGATATTATCAAGCCAGACGGGGAGGGGGTAGAATTTAAATCTCTCACTTTTCTGGGCAAAAATCACGTTGCTTTTGCCACCTTGGTTACTCCTACGTGGCCGTGGTCCAGACCGGTGCAGCAAGGTGCTGAGCATCCCCAAGGTGCCCACGCAGCTGTAATTGCCTACGCTTTGCCGGAGCAAAACTCTTATAATGGGAAGCCTCTTGGGTCGGCAAAGACACAGTTGCTAGGGAAAAATCGGGATATTTCCTTAAGAACAGATAGTTAGCGCTCGCCCTGCGAGCACCTGTCTAAGCCTGGCTCAATTAATGCCACACAATGTAAAGCAAAAAGGACGGCACCAGCCAAGCCATTGCACTCTAAGCTCTTCTAATTACACAATAAGATAATGTCTGCCAGATTAAAATTTTAATTAGCTTCATTTAGAAATGCTAAGTGATTCCTTCATCCTAAAAGAAAATGCATTAGAGATATAATTCTTGAATACTTAAAATGATTTAAAAGAGAAAAAAAGTGAAAATCAGTAGGGCCTTGTGCATATCCCCATGCTTTCTATTTTTCTTTCTTTTTTCCTTTTTTCCCCTTTTTCTGTGAGCCACCAGCCAGGGTGGACGGACACGGTGGCTTCAGGGCCGGGTCGCTGCGGTCATTCCCAGCTCCAGCTCCGCAGCCTCCCCGGCTCTGCTTCCCCAAGGGAGAAACATGCCGCCCATAATGGGGCCTTTTGTTCTTTTCTATTTTTCTCTTTCTTTTCCTCCATTCAAAGACTCAAAGGCCAAAGCAGCCCATTAAGACCAACTAATGGCCCGTCCCGCATGACAAAGGCCACCGTGGCCGCGCTGTCGCTCCTGGTCCCCTGCCAGCCCGGGTTGCTCCAGTGCCCTGGGAGCATCTCCTTGCTCCAGGCACAAACAGGACCCCACCGAAACCCCCGGTCTTGATTTAAAGCCTTTAATCGGCGGATGATTTATTGCATCCCGCATCCAACTGCTCGGGTGGTTCATTAGACGGACAGCGAAATAACTCGTGGGGCTCAAGGCATGGGGAGCCCCAACACACCAAGTGCCCCGTGTGCCCGGTTGTGTTTGGCGTCCAACAAATCTCTTTTATGTCTTTTTTTGGGGGGAAGAAACAAAGACATTTGAACTATTTGCACAACACGAGGCCCTCCAGCACAAACCTTTACAGGGCTGGATGTCTGCTGGGGAAGCGCCGAGGAGAGGGAGCAATAAAGAGAAGAGGTTTTACGAGGCAAGGTGGAACAGGCAAGTTTTATTGGCGAGGCTTGGCGAGCTCCTAGTCCCATGGGGGAAGGAGGAGGAATTTGAATGCAGTGTTTTCTCTTTTGGAAGGTCAAAGCCATTCCGTACAATTGCGAAGCAGCATAAGAGAAATACAGTTATTCCTCTGTCACGGCTGTCAGAAATGGAGGGGGTGGGAGGAGGAAGTCCCAAACACCACATTTCGCCAAAGCCCTGGAGGTAAAAATGATCTGCTAGCTTGAAATTTATCTTAATGAGCAAAATCCAGCCAATGGAACAGGGTGCAGATGAAAGTGACAGATGGGATCATTTAAAGTTTGATTCTTTGCATGGAAGAAAATAATATTTTTGATAAGTTATTTTTCGCCTGGTTATTACAGTATTCTGCGTGGTGCCGCAGTCTCCCGTTCACAGGTCTTGGGTCTGGGGCAGATTAATTTATCCGGGGTCAGATCCTCAGCTTGCAGAAATTCCGAGTCGGAGGGAGTCGCTGCAACTCTTCATCTCGTGTAAATCCATGGGGACGGTCCAATAGGTAGTTGGAAGAACCTGTGGGAGATTTCCTTGGATGGGACATCAAGAGAAGACAGGACAGAGGGGATGACCAAGTGACTGTCCACTTGATGGAGGGCAGCAGTGGGCTGCTCCACAAAACGCACAAAGGCAAAAATCTCTTGGTCAGGTTGACCTTTTTGGCCAACATTAATGAGAATCTGTCCCTTTGGGCAATGTTAAGAGGAACTTGGTGGCCTCGTGGCTCTGTGGAGCGCCTGGAGATGCTGGCAAGCTCCAGCGCATCCCTGGAGCGGGTGAGTCCTGCGTGTCCTGTGCTGTCCCCATGGCTCCTTGGTGGAGTCGTCAGTGACATGGCTCAGTGTCCCACTTGGGCATCCTTGGGTGCTCCGTCTTGGACATCAGCCCCTGAAGTCTGAGGGGAAAATGCCCAGGATCAGCCCTCCAAAAACATGAGCAGGCATCAACCAGGTTGGTTGGAAGAGTTCATAGAAACACAGCAATTTGTTCCTGTGTATTTCCACATAAAAACAACTGCAAAAATTTACCACTGCTGTATAAAAATACAGCTTGGGACCCAGGCAGGTCAGTAAAAGTTCTGTGGAGCTGGAGATGCATTTGCTCGCGGGACATCTGCTGAATTCCGATGCTGAGACGTGCTGTCGTATACGCCTTAGTGTAGCGGATCACACCATTCCTGGGCTGCTTATCTTTAATAAGCCGGGAAAATTCTGGATTCAAGTCCTCTCCAATAATATAACAGCAATCTTTTCCATCTGCTCACACAGGTAATGTTGGAGAGTAACCTAGCGCGTACACAGCATCTATGTGTAATTTAGTGCATGCACAACACCAGTGTGTGCATTGGGTGCTATTCCCAGGGACTAGCACCATCCTCGAGCGACTCCCTGCAATCCAGGGCGGATGGAGACCCAACCTGGGGACACGGATGCTCCCAGCCCGGCGGCTCCTTGCAGAAGAAAGGGATCACGAGGGGAGTTTCTCCCAGCGCGCTCCAGCGGCGGATTAAAATAGCTGCTACTATTTTAATCCCGGGAAGCGGCAGCTCCCGCACGCGCAGAGGTGGCAGCAAGTGCAGCACCTGGGTCTGGGGCAGCACAAACACAAAATGGTAAAACGTTACCCCCGCTACCTGACCGGAGCTGCTAGCGTTTAGGATCAGAAGGTCTAAAATGACCCCTCCGTGCCTTTATTTTAGCTCTTGCAAAGTGCTGTAACACCACAAACCTTAAACGTTCTCAGAGCAAGAAATTGCTGTGCTCAATTTTCCTCGCTTTATTTATATACAGTGCGACTGGCCTTTATCTACTGAGTTCTACTGGGGTTGCATCTAAATTAGAACTGTGATTTTATTTTTTGATTCCAGAAATTTCAGCATAGTAAAACATGAATATTCTGCTTCCCCGTGCCCTAGTGCCTGCGGAGGATGGTTTTATAAAGGTGAGCTTCCTCTATTTTTAGGAATGCTTTTACTATAACTGGGAAGAGTAAGTCTTGCTTTGTCCTTTATTTTTATTTTATAGGTGAATGCTTGGCCGAGACACCGTTGCAACTTGCAAGATTATGTCTAAAATAACAAAAAAGGAAAGAAAATGTATCTTCATGCCTTCAGAAATCGTGAATTATTTATCCGCTATCCCTGGTAAATCAGCCTTTGCAAAATCTCACTGTGAAACAAAAGCTTCTCTTTGTTTCACTGGGCTGCGAGATCACTCCCTAAAGATTCGGCTCCGCTGAGCTCCCTTTGTTTCATTCCATGAGGTTTAGGGCTTCTTCTTGCCTCCCATTCATTTATTCTTACGCAGATTGGGCAATTACAAGAACTCATCGGTGGAAATTCTGGCCCTCTTCCTGCAGTCCTTATCCTGCACGTCACCCTCTTCCATGCAGATTCATCCCACAAGATGATGCTGACCAAATTCAGCACCCATTTCAATAAGTAAATATCTATACGGCATTGGAGGTGCAGCCTGTGCACAGAATGACACCAAGTTAAGTTAAATCTGCATTAAGAAGTCTTGGATTTATTGAGGAGTGTCTGCATGGTAAGGTGCAGGGAAGTGATTTAACTAAATCAATTTAGAAAGCAGCATAATTAAACTGGTGTAGTTTTGTGTAGAGAGCAGGTTTCACACAAGTTGAATGCCCGTGGCCCAAATCCGCTCTATTTACTCCATGCAGGACATAGGAGCATCCACAGAAATGGGCTGCAATAGAAAATTGTGCTGTATTCCCCCTGTTCCTTCCAAGGCCACATGAAATTATTTCCTCCTCAGTCTTAGGAAGAGGCAACGCACATTTTCCTGGGAGCTTTACATCTTTTCTCTGCAATGCGAGAGTGCTGCTGACGAGCAGTTTATGCCATACGAGGCAGGCACTTACGCACCGTCGCTTGGCGAATGCTGCGGTTCTGGTTGAAAGTAGGTCAGGGTCCCCCAGTACATGTGGAACAAGGGACAACGGGGAGCTCGAGGCGGTGAACGCAGCATCCCAGTGCTGGGGATGCAGGAATGTGCTGAGGACCACGGGATGGAGCGGGTTTTTGGGAGGGCCGGTGCTCCAGCGCCTGCCCCGGCTGGTGTCCGTTGGGCCGGGCACGGAGATGTCCCTTGGACCATATGGTCTGCACCCTCCGCGCTGTCTAATCCCTGCTTAGCTGCCCCTAAGCACCTCCAAAGAGCGGGACCTCCTGCTCCTCACCAATAATCTCCCGCGATGGCCCGGTGGCGCTCCTGCCAGCTGGCATTAGTGTGCCCATCACTGCAAGGACCAGGACAAGGTGGCAGGAGCCGTGAAGCTGTCCCAAACTCCCACATCTCCTGCTGGTTCGGAGCTGTGCTCCAAAGAGCCCCTTTCTCCCCATGAATCCTGTTCCCTAGACTTGTCCTCACCAAAAGGGAGTTTGATCTTTCAGCAGTTTCTCAGCGCAGTTTCTGTCGGGATAGGGTCGGGGTGATGGGACAGTGTCACCTACCTGCTCAGGTGCCCAGGAGCTCCGTGCCCATCCTGGGGCCAGGCCCTCGTCAGGACCACGTGCAAAAGCTGCTCCGGCTCAGAGATCATGGGTGAAATGGAAATACTGCTCATGCCATGTGCCTTGGAAGCCAGCTCCAGGGAAAAGCAAGGATCAAGCACGACCAGCATGGCCGTGGCTGGGAAGCAGCTCTGCCGAAACATTCCCGCACCCAGGAAATACTGTGCAGATGCCTCCTACCACGTCCATCTGATTCCTGCAGAGGTGATTTAATGGTCAGTCCCAGCAAAACCCAACCGTAGGGACGATCTCGCTACCGCAGGGGTTTCCTTTGCTCGCAGGTCTTTGTCTCACGGCTTTGCGGGTTCGATGCCCGTGTTACAAGGCACGTGCAAGCGTGTTGCTCCTCTGATGAGCTGCTCTCTGCTATGTCGAGGCCATGAATAATCAAACCTCATTTTCTAATTAGTTTACTCATCCCCCTGCTGCTCCAGGCCATTGCTAATTTGCAGCTTTTTCCAGGGAATGGCCTTATCTGGTTGGGCCTGGGAAAACCTGGATCCAGCTCACCAGGATACAGGGTATGTTTATCCGGAGTTTCCCTGCTCTTGGGCCATGCCAGAGCCCTGTTTGCAAGCCCCCTCCTCGCTCCCATGCTTTTCCACTATTTCTAGCCTTGGGAACAGGGATAGCAGGAGGCATTTGCACGGCCTCTATCCAAGCAGCCCCGATCCACGTTAAAGCTGCCCCAGACTCATCACATCGGTCCTCAGCAGGGAGCAGGAGGCACTTGCAGGGCGGCAGCCGCAGCCGGGGGAGGCCAGAGGGGCCTTTTCATTCCCGCAGCATCCCAGCGAGCGCATCCCTGGATCAAAGCGCGGGAGCGGCGCTCGGATGCGGCGCGCGAGGAGGCAGCAGGCGGGAGCCGATCAGTCATGAGCGCAAGGATGATCGTTGTTTGTTTAGCCCATTCCAAAATAACGGCTCTGCTGGGAGCACCAGCCCCGTATGCATCATCTCCTTTATAGTATATATTAATTTAGGGGAGACATTAGGCCGTCATTATTCCCTCCTTTTAATTCTTACGTATTAGCATGCGGGATCTGCTTTAACTCAGCACACATCTTTGTTATTTCATAACGTAAAATAAATAAAGCTGGAGGCGAACGAGCTCTTTTTTTTTTATATATATCAACGACTGTGAGAGAGTGATGGATATAAAGCACAGCAACATCTTTATAATTTTAAAGCTCGAATTTCAGAGCACAGCATTTTCATTAAATGGTGCAATCCATTCATTTTGGAGAGACAGATATAAACAGAAGCAAATTAACTCAGTAGTTCTCATGCCTAGACTCTTTGTGATAAAATTGCCTATTATTGTGAGTATAAATGTTTGCAAAATATTAGAGACAAATGGGAAAAAAAATCGGGACGAGTGGATAGGTTGCTCAAGGATAAAACCCATAAAGCCGTCCCCTCTTAATGCCACCGCTACCTGCAAATGAGAATGAATTGCAGGAGCAGTGAGAAGGGAGGAGGCAGGATTTTTTTTCTCTTCTTTCCCTTCTTTATGATGAATAAAGGTCTGAGGGAGTATTTTATTTCCTTAGGTCTGAGGGAGTATTTTATTTTCTTTTTATCTGGCTGTGTGTGTTAGGAAAGCCAGCCGCTGCCTGCTTGGTGGGCACCGCAGGAGCAAAAGCGGTGGGAAGAGCCGGTCCCTCCATCAGCACCGCAGGAAAAGGCAGGGAAAGGTGGGAGAAGCCCTGGGTTTGGTGCGTGGCATCCAGGGTCCCCTCTGCTCCGTGCACACGGGGATGGAGAGTGTCCAGGACCTGGTGCAGCCTGGAGGGGGAACGTGCCCTGTGCAGCCCCCTGCACATGGAGCGGCGCATCCCAGGCGGCTGCAGAGCTGCACACTAGGCACGGGAGTCGGACCTGAGTATTCCTAGATCCTGCCTGGTTCCATCCTCCTGGATCTTCAGGATCCTCAGATCCTGCGTGGCTCCAAACCCCCACGTCCAGAGCATCTCCACATCCTGCCTGAACTCTAAGCTCCCAGTCCGAGAGTATTCCCAGATTCCATCCTGGCACCAAGCACCTGGTACCAGAGCACCCCCAGAACCTGGTCCAGCTCCAAGCTCCCAGTCACAGAGCACCTGGTCCTGGATCACCCCCAGATCCCACCTGGCCCCCACGTCCTGGACCTGGAGCATCCCCATATCCCATCCAACTTGCACTCCCGGATCACCCCCAGCTCCCACCTGGCTCCAACCTCCCGCTCCAGGAGCATCCCCATATCCCACCCAACTCGCGCTCCCGGAGCATTCCCAGATCCCACCTGGCCCCCACATCCTGGACCTGGAGCATCCCCATATCCCATCCAGCTCCCGCTCCCGGAGCATTCCCAGATCCCGCTCGGCCCCGCGCAGAGCCGAGCAGCCGAGGAGGGGCGGAGCCTGCCCGAGGGGGCGGAGCCCGCCAGAGGAGGGGGCGTGTCACTCCAGGGGGGTGGGCGGAGCATCGCAGGGGGCGTGTCCTCCGCGGGAGGGGCGGGGCCTGCGGGGCGGGCGGGGCCCGCGGCGGGGCGGTCTCCAGGCGGCAGCGCGGGGGCTGCCGGGA
>VWPW01017013.1:12570-24262 GCA_013389825.1 Crypturellus undulatus
AGCCCGGCCGCCATGGAGGAGCGCTCGCACCGGGCGCTGCTCGCGCTCGTGCTGCTGCTGCTCTTCGCCGTGATCGTGCTGCAGTACGTGTGCCCGGGCACCGAGTGCCGCCTGCTGCGGCTCCGCGCGCTCAGCCCCGCCGCCGCCGCCGCCGCCGCCGGCGCGGGGGGGGACCCGTACGGCGCCGAGGACGAGACGCCGCCGCGCTTCGTGCCGCGCTTCAACTTCTCGGCGCGCGACCTGCTGCGCCGCGTCGACTTCAACATCAAGGGCGACGACCTCATCGTGTTCCTGCACATCCAGAAAACGGGCGGCACCACGTTCGGCCGCCACCTCGTCCGCAACATCCAGCTGGAGCAGCCGTGCGAGTGCCGCGCCGGGCAGAAGAAGTGCACGTGCCTGCGGCCCGGCAAGCGCGAGACGTGGCTCTTCTCGCGCTTCTCCACGGGCTGGAGCTGCGGGCTCCACGCCGACTGGACCGAGCTCACCAACTGCGTCCCCGCGCTCGTGGACGGCAAGAGGGAGCTGCGCCCGCGGCCCTCCAGGTGAGGCGGCTCTGTCCCCGCTCGGGGAGATGCGGGCGCCCCCTCCGCTCCGTGCCCGGCCGCTCACGGGGTGTCCTTGTCCTGCGGCCCGGCTGCCCGCCGGGAATTCTCTGTATTCCCGCCGGGCTCCGTGTCCCGTCCCCGCAACCCGGGAGCCTTCCCTGAAGCCTCCCCGGATGCCCCTCGGGTCTTTGTCCCGCAGCCACCCAGGCTTTGTCCCGAGGTCCACCGGCATCTTCCTGGCGTTCCCGGGCTCCGGGCCAGCAGTTCCCCGCGGGAGCGTTTCCCTTCCCCCGGCACCATCTCCCGCCCGCAGCCCCTGGGCTTGCTCGTGTGGCCCCCCGGTACCGTCCTAGCGCCGTGGGGAGCCCCGCGCCGCTCCCTCCCTGCCCCGCTCCGGGCCCTGCGGCGGAGCCGGAGCGCTCGGACACGGAGCCCGCTCCGAGGGCGCCCTGGAGCGCCCGGCTTCACTCCTGCCGGCGACACCGGGCCGGTACCGGCACCGGTGGTGCCGCCAGCGCCGTCCGCGTTGGGCTGCCGAGCGAGACCCAACTGGGCACCGGGTGCTCGGCCGATGTCCCGGAGCCGCCGCCGTTGCAGGGGTGTCTGCGAGCCCCGCTGGAGCCGGGACGGCGGCGGCAGCGCGCGGTGCCCGCAGCCGGGAGCCCCTCGCGCTGTCCCCGTGCGCGGACAGGCCACGGCGCGCGTGGAAACGGGGGCCCTCAGCCTGCCCCAAACCTGCCCCGAGACCGTCTGCCTCCTGCAACCCCCCTTCTGCGCTGCGGGACACGCGCGGTGCCTCCTGCGTGCGCCAAAAATAAGCAGTTCGGGAGCGCCTGCGGACCGCAGCACTTTGCTACGGGTGAAATTTCGCTTGTGCAAATGTTGGTCTGGCAGAGAGGATTCTTCCAGCTGCTACCTGCAAATATTTGCATTGCCCTTCAGCGCTCACCTTGTTTATTTGGGGTTCGCGCCCTGGGTTTTGGGGACACCGGCTGCGCTTCCCGTGCCTGCGCCCTGTGCTGAAGCTGATACCCCGGCCAGGCCCTTGTTGGTTGTTGTCTAACGCCCTTCAAAAGCGCAGCTGGTTCCTCCGGAGCAGCGAGGACCCGTAATCAAAGAGCCCTGGGAGCCCTTTGATTACAGCATCGCTCCGGCTCTAGCCTGGCCACGGCTCTGAGCAGCTCGGGGATTTCAGCAGCATTTTGCGTTACTTTGAGATATTAGAAACTCGGGTTTCGCTCCTTTTGTGCCGTTGAACTCACGGCAGGTCCTCTTCCAAGGAGGTGCTGTTATATTTTGTGCTATCTGAAGTCAGCTCTGAGTGTAGATTCCCTTGAAATAGAATGTAATTTCTTTCTAGAATTTCTTTTATGTAGCGTGACACTACACTGCCATCTAGTAGAAAAATGGTTAGCGTCATTATCTGCCTGCGCCGGGATGAAGCTCTCGGTGACACTCGGCTATTGCGATTCTTGCTCTTTTTGTTTTCTTTTACTGCTTTAAAATTTAATTGCCTTATTTTTGTGATACGCCATTTGCAAATGTCAGGAGCTAATTCCTTGCCCTCTGGGTCCATTAACATCTGGGTTTCAAGCTTCTGAACCCCCCAGGCTGTCTGTGTAGCCGTGGAGTTTATTTTACCTGTCCTATAAATATGCCGTTTGTCAGCAGAAATGGCAATGCAGAACGTGCTCCCGGCTTTGCTGAACAGCTCCTAGAGATCTTCCGCTGGAGACGGGCCCGACCTGCAGAGCTGTAGCTTGAGGCACCGATTCCTGTCCCTTCCCAAAGACAGGCCTGTCCGTGCTCAGGCTTCATCCTGCCCTCTGGAACGGGGGAGAGTCCTGGTCCTGGAGCAGCAACCTAAGGAAATCACAGGCCTGGAAAAAGTTTTTGCCTTTTTTTCCCCCCTTCCTACTGGATTTTGGAGCCTGCTTCTGTGTCAGATGGAAGTGGTACCCACACTGCCCAAGAGTCCAGTGCGGTGGTTCCTCTTCCCGCAAATCCAGGGACATCAGCAGAGAGACTTCCAGGAGGTCACTAGGCCCCGTGAGTGAGGGTGGAAGAGGAGGACAAAAGCAGAACTGTGATGCTCTTGCATTGGCTAGAGGTCTGTTCTCCAAAAGGCTCTGAAATGATGTTATATTTTTATTAACCTAATTACACAGCTTGCTTAATAGCTATGGTTATTCTCCCAAATAATGTCTTGACAAGCAATTATTTGGACTGTGACTCCTGAATGTTTAAAAATACAGGAAGAGAAGAGAGTTTCTAGACGAACAATAGTCCCTTCAAGTCTTCCCACCCATTGTAATAACTCTCATTTAATTTTGTTTTGCGTTCTTGATTTAGCAACCTTCATCTGACAACTAGTTAATTAGCACTTACTCCTGGCGCCCGCCTGAGCGCTTTTGGGGAGATAAGATCTTCCTGCAGAGCAGCACGAGGTGCAGCGGGGTGAGGAGAGGGTGCGGGGCCGGGTTGGGTTACATCGAGGAGCGGGTTCGATCGGGAGCAGATGGCCTGCGATGTGTCCTCAAGGGAATCTTGGCTCTGCAAAATGGGAATAAATCTTGCGTTTATGGTGCCGGGGGTTGCAAAGCAAATGTGCTGTCAGGTGCTGTGCAGGGCAAGCGCGTCTGCAGCGCTGCAGCTGGGCTCAGCACAGTTTGCTCCTGTGTTTTAAGCGTTTGTACCTTAAGAGCAAGCGAAATACTGGTCCTTCTTGGCATGTTGGGCCACCTCGTGGAGTGGTGTCCTGCTGGGGGTCCATCCTGTGATGGAGGGAAGGGAGCAGCACCAGCACTGGGGCACCTGGAAATCTCCAGACAGGGAAGGGGGAAGGTGCCGCTGGTGCTGGGAATGCTCCGGATTTGCTGCTTGGGAAATGGGTAGTGGAAGGGAGGAGGTTGGTCCTTGCAGCTTGGCATCGGCGGTGAGAAAGGAGAAATGTGCCTTTCTGAGCCGTGAGGGACTGATAGGGTCGCTTGATGGATTGTGGAAGCCTCAAAGCTTTTGGCACAGCAAACCGAAGCAGCATCCAAAGCAACTGTGTGAGAGAGTGTCTGAGAACTGAGATTTCACTCAGCTCCAGCTAATTATTATGGGAGGTATCTACCAACCTTGTCTATAGCAATAAATCCAGTGGCGCTACTGCAAGAAACAAAAGAGCTTGGGGCTACACTGAAAAAGGTTAGAAACCTGGGAGCAAATACAGAGACCTGGGAGCAGATAAAGATTCCCGGGTTCTTAAGCGATGGTGTCCTCATACGGCTGTGAGGGGGTCAGGCTGGGACACTATCCCTTTTGATCAGTGTTATGGGAAAGAGGGGCTGTCCTTGGAGAGGAGAGCAAGTTCACAGAGCTGCATCCAGAGCCAGGAGTTCTACTGCATCCAGAGCCAGGAGTTCTAAGACTGGAAGAAACTTTAACGCTGCTGGGGCAGACCTGTTGGACCAGGAACAGCTTAAGTAGTTACTGGGTTCTTGGGAAGGTTGATGCATCCCTGTTTTTTTTTTTTTTTCCTAACAAGCTGCTTCCTTGTCCTGTTGTGCTCGGCACCTATTGTATGGCAGAAAATGAGGTAATGCTGCCAGGGAGACAAGAATTATTCTGGGGGTTTTGCCTGCAAGGAAGGAGAGAGGCCTTCACTAACAGCAAAGCTGGCGCGTTGCTGTGCCAGGCAACGAGCTCCTTGTTGGGGCCCGTGTTTCACCCTGGCACTGTGTTAACCCAGGTGCAATTTGGGGATGGGTTAAGCACTGTAAATCAGTACAGTCTTTTCTGCTGCTTTACAAGGGGTTTCATAGAGGCCTGAGGCTGCGGGTTGGGGTTGATCGTCAAGGGCAGCTTCCAGCTTCATCAGGCAGCGGATGAAATCTCTAGGTGCTGATGGTGCAGAAACTGTCCAAGGAGGCACCTTCCAGCGCGGGAGCTCACGGAGCACCTGGACTCATTTCCCAGCACCGTTTCGTGCTGCCCGCCGAGCTCTGCCCAGCGGCTCCGCTGCATCTGCCGACGTCCCCAGTGAGGTGCAAGCTGGTGATTATCCCTTTTCTGCAGCGTTGGCGAGTGAAGGGCTGAAAATGAGCAAGAGGAAAGGGGGAGAGCACAGCCGCGAGGTGGATTCTTGGGGAATCTCAGGCCTGTGAAGCAAGGGTGTCCGTGCGGGAAAGCCGTTTGTTGGCTGCCTGTTGGATCCCCCAGCGCCATGTAGCTCTGCGGGGGAAACACTAACCAGGCTGACTCCTCCTGGGAGGCGTCGGGACCAGGCGAGCTGGAGGAGAGGTCCCGAGCGAGCAGATGTGGGGACCGGCAGTCACTTGTCCCCTGGCCACGGCAGCAGGAGGGCTCCCGCCTGCCCTTGGAAGGCTCCTCCACGAAGCTCCCCCAGAAAAGCTCCATCGGCCGCGGCGCCAGGGAAGAGCAGAGCGTCGTGAGATGCTGCGAGGCCCGAGCGGCTCCGCGCCGCTCCATTTATCAGGGGGATTTGCTAATGACCCTGCTCATTTCGGCTTGGTGGCTGCTGCGGCTGCAAGATAAGATACTGATAGCGCGGTGAATATTACCAAGTGAGCTGCTAATGTGTTTGCGGCAGCAGAATTTCCCTGTCTGTCTCCTGCTCGGATACGAGCTGGGCCTGATGCTGTGGAGTTGCCATCTGTGGACCAGCCCGGCATGGCAGGGTTTTATTTCATAAGTGCAAGTAGTTCCTTAACATAATCCCATTATAGGGCCTGACCTTGGAGATTTTGACCATATACTTTGGGTTTTTAAAGTTTGGACTGCGTGACTCATAAGGGGTTCTGAACTGGTGCTGCTGGGTTTGCAGATAAAACAGAGCACTTTGTCAGGGACCTCTTAACAGGATTTAAAGTAATTTTCCATATTAGATATCGTCAGTTCTCCTCTGCATCTTTAATGTAGTACAAATTGACTTTACTTATTTAAAAGTATATATTTCCTACAGCCTTTTATTGTAAATTCTGTGTATTTTTGTGCTTGGATAAAGCAGAGACACTGGGTATTGAAAAATAAATTCTAGTCATTGCGGTAGATCTAGAAAGAAGGCACAGATATAATTTCCTGCACTGTTTATCCTACTTATTATCCAGGTTGGTCCTCCCTAAAGAATAGAGTAGGAATAGGAACCCCCATGGCACAATGCTGCTGCGCTAGGACATGATTATCTTGTTGTAAAGGTGCTTCTCTGTTTTGGGGGCAATTGTGAGGAATTTGTATTTATAGTTCCATCTCAATATTTGCAGGCTTAAGCTGTATTAAGAGACCCTTCTGCATTGTGATTTGCATGCACAACTATAACCTTTGACCCGGGTTATCAAATGTGTGCTTGGGACTCGAGCATCGCCTATAGTTTTCTTATTAAAAGACGTTTTTTAAGTTTAATGAGTTGAGCGTCAGCTGTAAGGTATATTAACTGAGATTAATTTGTCCCTCATTTATTTAATCTGAATTGTCAGGAATCATGTTCTGTGCTGATGTAAATGTCAGCAAAAAGGACTTATTAGTAGATTTGATTGCTTTTTAAATTTAACAAGCAGAGATGCGCTGGCATGCCTAAGAGAATTGGTCTGTTTCTTGTGAACAGTTCAGTGCCTAATGAATCACTTCAATGTACTTTTCTGAAGGAAAGCAGAGCAATTTAAATGTGCAACGCATTGATTTACCTCAAATGGATGAGACCTCTGTGTGCAATCCTTTGCATTAATTTACTTTCTCCACAACTGTAATAATATAGACAGCATTTCAGTACAGTAACGGCCCGAATTGGCTCACGTAGATCATTGCAACTTGCTAGAAAGTTAAATAATGATACGTGGCCGAAAGCTGAATGTGCAATCGGATCTTGCAGGCTCTTGTGGTTGGTTGAGGAGTTTCTGAGGGTGCTGCGGGGCCAAGCGGCTCTGCCTCCCCTGCTGGGAATTCCTGCTGGAGCTGGAAACGCAGGGTGGCATTTGGGGGATAAGAGGCTCTTTTGGCCAGTCGGGCCCCTCCATCCCTGCATTTCCCCTCCGATGGGAGCTGGCAGCGGATACGGAGCGTGGCTCGTGATTGATTTGCCGACGCTGGCACTTGCACAGCCTGTTCTGAGACTAATAGGGCAGCGCAGAATTATTCAGGCATTATTGAAATGAGTCGTATTTGTGATGAGTAATAAGTAGCAGACTTTGGTATTTATGAATAATTAACACGGTAAAGTTTTCCTTAAACAGACACGAAGAAATGATTTAATCTTTACTGTGAGCGCTCTGTAAAATTAATGAACGATAATTGCGTTCGCTAATGTGAGGCGAAGGAGCCAAAGCAACCTATTTTTTTTTGTATGTAGGTTCATATTGCTGCTATAAACAGTGAATGCATGATTCCTTCAACATGCTTTTACTGGGTGAGACCTGTGTTTCACATCCAGCGTTTTGTTTGTCAAGATAAGAAGTCTATTGGTAAACACCAGCTCCCTGTTGCTATTTGCATGTACTCACGTATCTCTGGGTGGTTAGTGTATACACACATATAATGAGATAATGTTTTTGAATGAGTAGTAATTAGGATGAGCTTTTCTCCTCTTTCCCTGCTCCAACCTTATTCCTCAGCTCTTCCTGCTTTTAAAGCCAGAATCTATTTAGGATATTGCTTGTGTACAGCTTTGTGTGAAATCGCCATTAGTTTAGCCTTGAAAAAAATCATTAGTATTTAGAGACCTATACATCTTAAGATCCATTAGGGATGAGGCTCAAATCGTGTTATGTCTTGGTTTTCAGCAGCTTATCCAGCTCTGAAGGAGACAAACTTTTGATGTGATAAAACTAAATATATGCAGCTGTAGGAGAGGGAATCTTGCAGCATTAAACGATTTTGTGCATCTCAATAAAAGCATGAAGAAGACAATGCCTTTCGTGAGATCCTTGTACCAAATGCTCCTAATTCCCCATAATCAAAGAGCCTGTGAAGTTTTGATGATCTTAGAGGCCCAAGTAGCTGGGAGATCAACACTCCTTTATTCTGTTTTATCTCGGGTAGGTTAAAGCATTGCCAGGCTCCCTCGGATGCAGTGGGACTCGGCTGAATTGGAACTGTGGGCTCCTTCAGCAAAGCACTTCCAGGGCCTCGTTATTATTATTATTATTATTGTCATTGGTACAGAGTAACGCGACTGCTGTAACCTCCTATAGGAAAAGTAATATTTTTCTGCTCAAAACTAAAAAATAACCCCTGTTTTTAACATAGTTTTTCTTCTAGAGAAATTGAAAAGAGAGAGAGTTCTTGAGCAGATCTCTATACAGTTCACTCAATCTGAAATTCTTAAGCTGGGATATCTGGGTGCACATAGTGAAAATTCTCTCCCATTCTTCCCCCTGCTCTCTTGTTCCCTGTGGGGAAGCTGTTCCCAGCAGTAACCCCAGGTTCTCCTGGGGCCGGTGGCTTCATGTGCTCGTGTCCTGCCTGAGGAAGAGCTACCGGGAAACAACCTGCTCCCTTTCTCCGGCAGCATCTCCCTCGTCTTGCATGGAAGGTACCGCAGGAGTCGTCCTCCCACGGCCATCGCGGCCGGTGACTTTATCGGGGCTGGCAGTGGGTGGAGGCATCTGTCTCTGTGATGCTCCCCGCAGAGTGACAGGCTTCATCCATCCTTTATTCCTTCCTATCCTCCTTTATTTATAGGGTTGGCTTTTGCCAACCATAGGCAAGGGAGGAAGCGCGCTCTGTGGCTTTTGCGTTTCGAGAGGCTGTTTGTTTTTCTGTGGGGGTGTTGGATCTAATCAGTTTAGTGGCTGTGCGAAAAATAAGACAGAAGCGCTCAAGGAAATGTCAGACGCAACAGGATGCGCCTGATGATAGCCGAGTGACTTGCAAAAATATAAATGGCATAAATTAGACTTTAACTCGTTTGCTTCAAGAGTGCTGCAAGTCAGTCGCTGACGAGACACGAAGCTTTCATGTTGGCGTGGTTCCCCTGTGACATTTTTTTTCTCTTTCCTGTATATCTTTAGCTGGAAACTTTGACTGGATTTGGGGATTTATGCAGTTCCCAATAACTTTAGGCCAATAAAAGATGGAATGCATTTCTGACTGGAAAATACAACTGGCTTGAAGGTCAGTTGTGCTGCTTTTCTGGAGGTACTGATGGGGTCTGTGAGCTCATGTCATGTCTGTGTGGGAGAAATGTGATGGACAAACATGTGCCTGGGATTTGAGGAGGCAGGACTGCACACCTGGAGCTGTCACTGAGCTGGGACAAGTCCTGTTACTGACACTGAGCCTGTCCTCCTCTCAGCCATGCGGGAATAGTTCTGTAGGATATTCCCTCTGCTACCATGTGCAAGAGCAAATTCCAGTTTTTCTAGAAATAATCACCAGAAGGTGCCATGCAGGAATGCATGAACACTGGGTTCAAATTGTTGGGTTGCTGGGATCTCCTGATGCTTTTGGGGGCAAAAGCAGACAAGTAACTACTCGCCTGTGAGCTTGGCTAGGGGTGCTGGCCCTGGGGGTTGGTATAATACAGTCTTCGGAAAAGCCTGCCTTAACATGACTAAATTTATTTGTTTGTTTACCAGGACACACAGCTGAGTGCAGATATTTGTGGCGTAAGCATTGGAGGGAGGTTGTGCATCGCTGGCTTTAAGATACCCACAAAAGCTGTCTTGCCAAGCCTGGGTGCTGTGCTGTGAATGCAAGTGCAGACACGTGTTGCCTAAGCACATCCTCGAGGTACCAGAATGTGCTACCGTGTGGAACTGGGGCCATCTAACGAGCGGGCACCTCCTGCCCCCCAGCCATGAGGTTTCCTGCCCTGCGGAGTTAGGGTTCACGGTGCAGCAGGTGCCCTTTGGCTGCTCCGGGTCTCCTTTGGGCTTTTCCTTGCTGTGCTTTTCCCTTTCCTACGGCTTGGACGTTCCCCTATTAAAAGTGGTCGGTGCTGCAGCTGCGTGACCGAGACGGGCCGTGTTTGCAGGGGTAGAGATGGCTGAGAGCAGTGAAAGCCGAGATTCCCCATGACGGATGTGCGAGCAGCTCGGGGAAGCCGATGCATCCATGTGACGATGTCCGTCTTGGCGGATATATCAGGTTTGGATTGGGGACCTCAGGAACCAGGGATGGCAGCTGTTTCGGGCTCGTGCAACTGTCAAGCGTCTGCCAGATCCAACGGGATCCTGTGTAGATCCCACTGAGGGGTAAAGGGTATGTGAGGTTTAGCCCTCTGTCCCACCAGCATCCGGAAGAGCAGAACCAAAAGGCTCCATCCGACCTGAATCCAATCGTGGGTCAGCTGGTCCCTCTCGCAGAGTTGGTCAGTGTGTCAGGCAGCACAAGGCAAAAGGATGCAGAAGGGGCTGAGAAAAGCTGGGATTGTGGAGAGATCAAGATTTGTAAGAGCCTGGATTACGGAAAGATCCGGTTATTTGTAAAAACGCGTAAGCAGCTTCTTTGCTGCGGCGGATTTGGCCGGAGTCTCCCACGCGTCCGGCGTCTGGGCACTGAGGTGTAAGGCTGACAGCTCCTGTATTAAATGTTGCAAATAAACTGTACCTTGGAAATGGAAAATATACACACTTTTAAAGAAGCTAAGGCTCGCTTGCTTCTTGTCTAGAGGCTTTTTATTTTTTTGTCATTTTATGTGATTTTCCTGAAAATAACAGGAAAAAAATATTTCTTTGCTGCTTTTCCTCATCTGTCATCTGAAATCACAAGCACGGTTTTTCCTGCAGTAAACTTGTGCATTCTGGAAAGAGTGATAGATGGGAAGACCAGTGCTTTATGTATTTTTTTCCTTAAGACACAACTTGAGGATTTAAAATATTTTTTATTAAGTGAATTGTTTATTAAGGTCTTATTACTATTAAGTTATTAAGATATTTATTAAGGTATAATTATTAAAATCTCTTACTCCCGTCATTAGCAGATCTTTTTTTCAGGTTGTTCACAGAGTTCATTGGTGCATGTCGGAGTCCGGCTGCTTTTATGGGCTTCCTTGCAGTCTGGGTGAACCTGAGCTCTGACATCTGGTCGGAGCTGATGGTCAGGCTGAGATCTGATCCTCGAGGGAGACCGAAGGAGCCTGAGGGACGAGTTGCTCTTTGAGCAGCCGGTGTTACCGAAGGGCTTTTGTCTGTCTCAATTCAGGTTCCCTGGAAGCTGTTTCAGTCCTTGGGGTCTCTCCGCTCATCCTCTCTCAGGCAGTGACATCTGGCCGAGTGTCCCGAGAGGGTCAGGTTGGTGACAGCGTGCTGGGCAGCAGACAGTGCAGACCCCTCCTCACTAGGAGCCCCAGCTTTGGGGTGAGACCAGCACATCCCTCGACTGTCCCCAGCGCCTGAGACGATGCATCTACATCTTTGTGCACGAGCTCTCGTACAGCAGATACTTAAAAGCAGATTTTTTAAATTCGACCAGGCTCTCTTTAGTAGTTCCCTGCCCACAGCAAGGCATGGGACCCTCAGCATTGAGTGAGGGGTGTCCCTGCAGACACAGGGTGGCTGGAAGCCAGTGTCACACACATTTGCAGATGACTTTTCCATCCGGGGCTTGCGGGTCAGCACAGCGTGGCTAATTGCTCCTGCCACGGCGGAGGGCCTGCTTAATTTACTATGGAAATGGAAAGTGGGCGTCTGGGATGGATGGGAAGGCAGCGACTGCCCTTCTGTGCTGCTGGGGAGCGGCGCTGTTTGTGCTGGTGGGTTTGGGGCTGCGTTGCAGGACTCGGGATTCTCTTTCTTCTAAAAGTGGGATGGGGGGATGCTGAGGAGCTGACATGCCCTGTTCCAAGGACACAACCCATGTAAGTGCTCCTGCAGCCTCTTGTGACTTGCTGGCGGGGGTTGATTTGGGCTGTTTGGAAGCAGGAGAGCAGAATACAGGCGTTATAGCTCGTGTGGGNTCAGCACAGTGTGGGTAATTGCTCCTGCCATGGCGGAGGGCCTGCTTAATTCACTATGGAAGTGGAAAGTGGGCATCTGGGATGGATGGGAAGGCAGTGACTGTCCTTCTGCACTGCTGGGGAGCGTCGCTGTTTGTGCTGGTGGGTTTGGGGCTGCGTTGCAGGACTCGGGATTCTCTTTCTTCTAAAAGTGGGATGTGGGGACACCGAGGAGCCAACGTGCCCTGTTCCAAGGACACAACCCATG
>VWPW01017035.1:0-20255 GCA_013389825.1 Crypturellus undulatus
CCACGTCACACTGAACTTTGTGACTCCTGCGGGCATCCTGGGACATAGCGATACGTTCTCTGTCCAGGAAAATAAAATTCTTAAAGTTGAAATAACACCTCTTTTCTAGATACCTTAGCAATTTTGTGTGCACCATCCAAGGAGGCATTCACATCGTAAATGAAGGATTTCAATTGCTTGCTGAGACTTGAATTGTGCCAGGTTGACTCATTTGAGATCCACATGCATGTTCAATGTTTTCTTTTTTTTTTNTCAATGTTTTCTTTTTTTTTTTTAAGTATTTGAGCCAATCTTTTTGTGGAATCCTCTTGGAAGGAAGCGGGAAACACTTAGCCTTGGGCTGTATCTGCAATGTGATGCAGTTCACGTTACCCTGATTTTCCACAGTGATTAATGAGAAAAAGGATTCTGCATTCTCAGTAAGAAGTGAAATGTTTCTGCAATTACAATTGTCTGGTCCTTCCCGCTAGATCAAAGCGGGTTGCCAGCAGCCAGGTCCAGCCCCGTTAGGATGTACTAACTTACCCAAAACGGTTCTGCTCCACTGCTGGGGATAAAAGCAGGGGTGAAAAGGAGGGTTAATCTCCGAGTGTTGGTTTGACCTTTAGTGGGGATGCGAAGCATCGATGAAAAGAAGATTTGTGATTGCAGCAAAGTCCTGCAAATCCAGCAAAGGGAGCCCAGGACTGTGGCTGGTTAGCGGTGGGGGAAGCCAAGCTCTGCCGTGCAGGGCTGAGCTTTGATTTTACACCTCCGGAGAATGTGAAAACAAGACTTCACTGGCAAATAACTGCGAATCGAGCAGAGATTTGCCATGAGGATGAAAGCAAATACCTCCAGCGAGCCTGTCTTGTTCAGGCATTTCCTCTGTTCTTTCTTTTTCTTCCTTTTTCTTTCTTTCTTTCTTTCTTTCTTTCTCTCTCTCTCTCTTTCTTTCTCTCTCTCTTTCTCTCTTTCTTTCTCTCTCTCTCTTTCTCTCTCTCTCTCTCTCTCTCTTTCTTTCTCTCTCTCTTTCTCTCTTTCTTTCTCTCTCTCTCTTTCTCTCTCTCTCTCTCTCTCTCTTTCTTTCTCTCTCTCTTTCTCTCTTTCTTTCTCTCTCTCTCTTTCTCTCTCTCTCTCTCTCTCTCTTTCTTTCTCTCTCTCTTTCTCTCTTTCTTTCTCTCTTTCTCTCTTTCTTTCTCTTTCTCTCTTTCTTTCTCTCTTCCTCTCTTTCCTCTCTTGCCTCTCTCTCTTTCTCTCTTTCTTTCTCTCTTTCTCTCTCTCTCTTTCTCTCTTTCTCTCTTTCCCTTTTCATTTTTTTCTTTCCTTTTTCCTTTTTTTTATTTCTTTCCTTTTTCCTTTTTCCTGTTTTTTTCCCACGTGGGAAGCTTGGAAGGACTCAGAGCTGTCAGCTGCATTTACAGCGGAGCTGCAGGGCTGTCCTGATGGGGCAAAGGAGGAGAGGATCCGGCACAACCAGTCACGCAAGAAGTGGAGCCCAAAGGGCTTCCTCCTGCCCGCAGGTCTTGGGCTCTTTGCACAACGCGGCCGGTGCTGCCGGCGCGGGAACAGGAACCCAGCCCCTCTTCCCTGCTCCATTGGAAATGCATCCGCGGTCATTCCCATTCACAGTGTCGGGATCAGTGCAGGGATCTCTGCTCTGCATGATTAAATTGGGATGCACAACTGGGTTCAATATCTTCCTGTGCCTTGGGAAATATAGATGTTTCTCTCTCAAGAACATCACTGGGTGTCCTGTGATGGGAAGGGTCTTGGCACCTCCCGAATCTCGGATTCGGGTCAGGGTTCGGGTCAGGGGGATGCCAAGCTCTGGTGGACAGAGGATTGGGAAAAGGCTCCTGGCTCTCTGCACGGATAGTCAGGGCTTCAGCCTGGAAAACCGTGTGCTGGATTCCACGTCCTGCTGCTGCTTCATCTGCTCCGGCAGAGCCGGGTGATGGCCCTGGACCCAGAACTCGACTCCTGGTGCTGTTCAGTCACAGCAGGGCCCAGGGAACCTTCCCTGATAAGACGGAGCCTTTAGATATCATAGATTAAAGAGCTATCAGATAATGGAGTGTAAATGTGAGCAGCCTGAGACGCCTGGGCTGAAGCCACAGGCTCCTCCTTTGGAGGAGGTGGCTGCCCGCGTGGCTCTCGGAGCCTCCCTGTGAGGTTCCCCTCCCGGATCCTCCTCCAGAGCCGCATTCCTGCAGCCAGGAAACCCTTCCGGCTTGACGAGGTCCCGGAGGGACAGGAACAACCAGGCCTGCCAGCCGGGTACGGATGGGATGGGGCAGGACGGGATGGGGCAGAATGAGATGGGATGGGATGGCATGGGATGGGACGGGACGGGAGGGGGTGGAATGGGATGGGATGGGATGGGATGGGATGGGATGGGATGGGATGGGATGGGATGGGATGGGATGGGATGACAACCGGGTCCCACTGTGGGATGGGGCTGGCTGGGGTTTGAAGTGGCTTCTCTCTCCACCACAGTTGCCCCCATCTCGTCTCACTGCTGGAGCTGGCGGAGAAGACAACCCGGGCCAGCTCGTGGATTTATCTATTGTTTTAAAAATAACCTTTTTCCGCATTAATTTCATGTGATTTATCATCAGGTTTCTGCCTACAGCGACACCAAAGTTCTTCTCTAGGCTTCAGTTAATCCTTATTCCAATGAACCCAAAGTTCAAGCTCACAGGAGGGTTTTGCACGTCCACCTACATTGTCCTTAGCCTCTCCAGGAATCCTTCTCCCAAAACACAATTCCAGTTAATAACAACTTCCCAGTCGGTGTTTTTGTCCTTGTCATCTGAGGGACACACAAAAATATCTCCTACTCTTAAACAAACACTTCCTTCGCCATTCCTCTTGGAATTGCTTCAAAGAAAGTAGAGAGGAGGACAAAGCTTAACCCAAATCCCCATGACCTGAGGGAATTGCTATTAGCCTTTAGCTTAAAGGCAAAAAATTACTTACATTTGCTGGAATAAGCAGCCAGGGCTGGCTTTCCCCATCACTGCATCCCGTGTATGGTCTGTGGCAGAGCTGAAAAGTGCCGTTCCCCTTGGATTGCTTCCTGGTTTTTATATATAGCTTCATGTATTATGCACCACGTCAGCCCGTTGGACTACGTTGTCAGAATTTGTTTTGCTAGGCAACATCCCCCAAGCTGGTTTCACAAGAACCGCGCGCTTGAATCATGAGAGTTATTAACTTGCGGCCGTCTGGAAAAACTGATGCCCTGCGTGGAAACGAAGTCGCAGACGCTTCCGCAAATGTGTATTTCAAGTGGACGCAGATGGCAGGGAAAGTTTTGGCTCGGCTGGGAGCCCCGTGAGCCAATGCACATAGTAGCTGGGAATTAAAAAAAAAAAAGAAAAAAAATACTTTCCCTGAGTAATACAAAGATCCCTTTTGGTCTCAAAAGAGCCCTGCACACAGGTGGGTCTGGGCTATCCCACAGGAGTGTTTGGATGAAGGTTGCCAGGGCTCCGCTGGGATGACATTCCCGCTCTGCCGGGATCATGTTCCCGCTCCTGCAGTCTATTGTATTCCAAAGGACATTGTCTGTTGTCCCCCGAGGGGAGTCACCAATGCGGGTAGAGGGATGTCCCCACTTGCGGAGCTGCTGGGAACAGCAGGACAGACAAGTGGGGGTTCCCATGTATCCCCCACACATTTGGGAATATTTGCCCAGAAAAGCGAGTGGCAGCAGCATTAGCAGCCCTTGGGGCTCCTCTCCGGAGCCACCTCCGCATGGAGCAGCCTCAGATTCCCATAGTGGCTCCAAGAAGAGGCTTTGCACTGGCTTGCTCCATGGCGTGAGACTTTTCCCACTCCTATTCCCTGTGTTTGTTTTGTGCTGCGCCTTTGTTTGACCACGTTGACCACAAGTGTTCCTTACAGCCCAGGGCTCTCCGTTTTTTTTCACTTAATTCCTAGTAATTAATGAGTGAAGTCAGCACTCAGCACTCAGTAAGAACACAGCAATTTTTCTGGTTTGTATTCGACACCTGAGCGTTTCCAGCACTGTTTTCCCACCTCCTTCCCTAGCCACCTCCTTCACATTCCTGCTCCATCTCCTTCAAGCACCCAGCACAATCCTGCACCGTCAGTCCTGCCACCTCTCTTTTGTCCATACTGAGAAAAAGAAAGGGAGTTTGCAACTCATTCCTATTTATTTTCCTCTGTAACCTGCTGAGAAGAGCCCCACTAAGAAAATCCAATTTTCTAATTTTGGGTGTCTTTTTAGTTTTTTAGTTTTTTTTTTTTTTAAGATACTTGAAGATGTCCAGGCAAAAGTGGGAAAAGAGTTTTCTTTTTAAATAATTTCACAGTTAGGTCCTTAAGCAGGTGCTAATTTTTATTCCCTGGTGTTTCAGTCACTTGATCTGATCCCTGCTGCTAATTGCTGCAGACNTTTATTTTCCTCTGTAACCTGCTGAGAAGAATCCCACTAAGAAAATCCAGATAAATAAATAAAATAAAAAAGACACCCAAAATTAGAAAATTGGACCATTTATCTGGATTTTTTTTTTAATATGCGTGAAGATGTCCAGGCAAAAGTGGGAAAANAAGATACTTGAAGATGTCCAGGCAAAAGTGGGAAAAGAGTTTTCTTTTTAAATAATTTCACAGTTAGGTCCTTAAGCAGGTGCTAATTTTTATTCCCTGGTGTTTCAGTCACTTGATCTGATCCCTGCTGCTAATTGCTGCAGACCTTTGGGCCAACCGGGTTGAGTTATATACCCGTCTTGTGTCGCTATTCCCTAGTTTATGATTTGCAATTAAAAAAATGCATTTATGTGTTAGATTTTCTTCTTTTTTTCTCCTTAAATTGCTTAAGAAACCCCAGTGATTGCTATCTGGCCGTCAGCCAAGGCTTCCTGCTTCTTCTCTTATTGAACTGATGGAGCGGATCCTGCCGGGATGCCTCTCTCTGCCGTTTCCGATCTCGCTGCCCGCAGGGAATACGTGATTCTCCCGCATTTCCCTCCCTTGCATCACCCGGCTTCTCCCAGCGCCCTGTCCCCTCGGCACCGGCTGCTGCTTTGTGTCCTCCCAGGTGGAAAAAAGCAGAGTCTGGAGCTCAGGGAAGCAGAAATCGGGGATTTTTAGACAATATTTTCCCCCTGCTGCTTTGGGGCTTCAAGGAAAAGCAGGACGAATGTGCCAAGACATTGCCGAGCTCAGAGAAGCAGAAATCGGGGATTTTCAGATGTTTTTTTTCCCTGCTGCTTTGGGGCTTCCAGCAGTGGCAGGACGAATGTGCCAAGACATTGCCTAGAAGAGGAAGGTCTGTGTTTGCCGCTCTGTGAAAAGCAAAGGGGGAAATATGGAAAGATTTGGGGCAGTTTTTCTCTTGCAACTTCACAGTTTCTGTCTTTCCAAGTAGCTTATGGTCTAAGAAAAGAGCCAGTTCATTCATTTTCCTGCTTTATTCTCTTTTTTCCTATAGAAAGAAACCCTAAACAGCTATAGGAAAGGAAACCCACTCTTAATGAGGGTAAATACTGGGAAAAAGCAGTGCTGGGATAAACTCTGTGGGCTGAGGACAGCAAGTGCAGGGATTAGACAACCTTGCAGGTGGCTCGAAAGATTTCATTGGCCTTTTTTGTCGTTGTTAGCATGAGACAGCAAAAATTTCTCTGCTGAGAACCGGGGGAACTGTTTATCGTGGAATTTCTTCTGTTGAATGTCCCAAACACATCAAAATTACAGGAAAAAAATGAGAAGAGAAACTATGGTGATTCAGAAGAATGGGGGGTGAGTTAGATGCAAAAATGTTAACGGAAATGGCACTTGTTTTTTGCTTCCTTCTTCAGGGACGAGATCACTAACCCTGAAGCCAGGGCAGTAGAAATGCCCCTGCCCCAGGAGAAGGAGCTTCCATGAGTCTGCAGGTTCTCAGCCGGCAACTTCGGGAAAGCAGAAGTGGTTAAATTCCTATTTTCTCAAAGAAAACCGCAGGATGAGCCTGACCCAGCTCCTCGGCTACCTGCACCCACCCGTGTCCTGCGCCGGTCCCTATTTCTCACTGCTGAAACCTCTCTGGACCCTTGGAGAACCACTAGACACAACTTGGATATCTCCTCCCTACACGGTGCTCCCACGCACCCCTTTTCACAGCCCAATCGGGCTAAATTCTCCTGCATTATCCCATTTCCAAGGCAAAATACTTCTTTCTCTTTGCTACAATTAAATATATGTTGGCTCAAAAGGATTTATTGCATCCCAGCAGAGGCGTTTTTCACTGCAATTACTTGTTAGAGCTTTGTCTTGATTAGGTTTTAGGCTCCATCTAATGAGCTCTGGTGGCTGCAGATGATGGTTCCGCTTCCTAAGTGTCCCCTTAGTCACTTGCATCCATCTATTCAAATTATCCTTCCTTCATATCCTTTGATCTCCCTTCTGCCTTTTACATTCTTCAAGCTTTCTTGTACCTACCATATAGATAAAGATTATTCATAACCCTCTCCTAGAGTCTAATGTCATATTTTGTAATTATAATTGACTATTTTGACAATTAGCCAGCACAGGATACACAGGACAAGCACTAAGGCTAAATGGGAAGTTTTTACCAGCTTTTCCTGGAAGCAAGAGCCAAAACCACCATCATCTGTAAGCTGCTCTCGTGGCTGTTCTGCATGGGAAAAGAGTCTATTTTTCAACCTCAGGTCAAGATACGGATATACAAAGTTTTACTTTTCACATATTTCCCTTGTTTCACATCCGACCAAGTGTCTTCTGGGCTCTTGCCTGGTTTCCTTCCAGATTGTTCCTTTTATTTCTTCAGGCAGAGATCAAATGAGAGCCTGGCTCTCCCTGGGATGATGCGGGCCCTGTTCTCCTGTGTTTTCCATGGTTTATGTGCTGCAGAAAATGAGGTGTTGACCTGATGGTGCAAAACCATCATCTGAGGATGAGCCGGGACAGAGCAAGTGAAAAAACTGGAAATAGGCAGGAACACAGAGCCCTTTTCCGGACACTGGATGCTGTCTGCATTCCCGTGGATTTCTCCTGCATGGAGAAAACAGCATTTCCCACATGCAGGGGCAGAACTCAGCTTGAACCAGGCTTGGGTGTCGTGTCCTGCATCCACCCGCGGCTCCGGAGCCGGCAGGATGCCCTTGCTGGGATGCGCTCTGCTTTGGAGCAGCTCCAGCACCGTTTTCCCAGAAAAGCGGCTTTGCAGCCCCCGGAGGACACGGATCTGTGTCCCCACCTCCCTTCCTGTGGAATTCGGGTCCTCCAGAAACACTCGAGATGCTTCCCTGCATCGCAGGGCACTTTCTATTTTTCCCCAAGGCCAAATTGCAGAAATTGTTTCCCGTGGCCAGCCCTGCAGTAGAAAACAGATATCCTTCCAGTTTGGCATTACTTATTTTTCCAAGGTCAGGTTGGTTTGCAGCTGGCATTTTAATTATTTTATGATATTTGGGAGGTGTTTTGTTGTAAGAAAACTGGGGTTTGGTCAGGCTTGTAAAGTGAGATAGGAAATTATCACTGAGGGAGGAATAAGCAACCCCTGAAAATTCAGCCACTAACCAAGAGCAGCTCTTGATGTCTGGAGACACTAAAATGCAGGGAATGCCAAGGGGGACTGGAGCAGCATTGTGGTCTGTCCCGTTGGGATCATTGTAGCTACATCCGACAGGTCCTGCAAAGCTGCCATCCCGCTGGAGAACGGAGCCGGGAAGGGCGAGGATGGATTCCCGGCGCTGCCTTCACGCTTTGCCCCAAAAGCGCTTTCTCTGCATTGAAAAGTGGTTATATTCATGTCACACAGGGGAAAGTTAGTTGACAGGGAGAATAATTTATTAGGTTTTAGCAGAAGATGTTGGGACCTGTTCCCAGCACTCCTGCTGCCAAAGAGAATAAAAGGAGGAAACAAATTCTGGGCTATATCTCATGCAATTCCCTCTTTAGAAGGTTTTGTTTGGACAGATGACAGGCCTTAGCAAACTGGTTCTCAGTGAAACCACACAGAAGGACAAGAATAACTTTTTTTTTTTTTTTTTTTTTAACCAGTTAATTAAGAGAACCACCTAATTGAAGCATTGCAAAGCTTCAGGCATTCACAACAGCCTCATTGGTAAATCTAGAAATATATTTTGCAGGCATGCCTGTCCTAAAGGAGGCATTTGGGCCAACTTAATGCACAGGTTGTTTAAATGTTGAAGAATCAGCCGCCTCCCTCCCTGTCGAGGCTTCTTTGTGCTCCCTTTTATTGTGAGTCTGGGATTTAACACAGGAGCCGCCCGTAAGAAGTTACTGAGTGTCCTGGGAAGAAAAATATTCCTAAAATTCCTCCGGATTTTGCCTGTCTCGGTGCTCTCGCCCACCAGAGACCCTGCCATGGGCAGGTGTTTTCCAGCTGGAAAAGCAACTCTTATAATTAAATGAGATCAAGACTATGTGCAGACCTGTGTTTTATTCATGCAAATGAGATGCGCAAGAATCTGAGAGAGGAGGTTATAGACCAAAGCTTCAGCAAAATCCCAATTATTGGCTCGCTGTGGCAAGAACCAGAGGAATTTTCATGTGCACAGTTGTAAGATGCTCCAGGTTTAGGAAACAGGGAGTCCGGCGTGATCCGGGAGGCTCTAGGCTATCCTGGAAATAGTTTTCCCTGTCTTGGGGACAAGGGTGTCCGTATGTGTCCCCACGGCAAGAGGGAGCACAGGAGCAGACCCTGCCCTCGGGTCAGCATTCCGGTGTCACCGGAGCCTTGTTCCTGTGGTGACCCACGTTCACTTGGGGTTGGCAAGAGGTTCTCCTGTGGGTCCCGGCCGCAGCGGTGGCTCCGCTGCCCAGCAGGTCCATCTAGTGGTGGCTTCAGCCTGTCCTCACACATCCCCATGGATGGGACCTGGGGAAGGGCTAGAGCTTCCAGTTCTCCTGGGCAGCTCCTCATCTTCATCATGGAGGGAATCTTCATCATGGAAATGGAAATTATGGATTCACTGCAAAAGGTTCTCCCAGCAGACGCAGGTTGTGGTCAGCACCAGCGTGTTGGGCTCTGAGTCCCCCCATGTTCTTAGTTCTTGCTGTGGGTCCTTCTCTGCGCACACCCACCTCGATTCACTGCTTTAAGTCTCTCCTTGGGGCTCTCCCACCTACTGGGTCCTCAGCTGCTCTGTGAGGCTCCTTGAAGACCCATGAAGGTACCGGGGGTGTCAACAAACCCACAAAGTGCCCGCTCGGGGCTCGAGGACGAGCTTTCCACGAGCTTTTCCGAGCTTTCCGCAGCATTGCTAAGAGCACAACGAGGAGGAAAACCCTGTTTGCTGCCCGCGGAGAAATGCTGGTCTTAAGGTCAGACGCAGCTGGTGTCGAGCTAACCCGCTCGGCACCTCACGGGTCTGGTGACACTGATAAGATAAGAGATCTCAAGGGAGCCCGGGGCAGAGCGGGGTAACGTAACGTCGCTGCTTGCGAATCGCCGGGGTTGTCCTTGCTGCCGGAGGTCACACGAGTGGTTTTCAGCAGAAAATGACTTTCACTGTCAAGTGTAACCACGTCGCGGGGCGACTTCCCCAGGCGAGGGACACAGGGGTGCCCACAGGACACTGCGGCGGTGAACGCATCCCGCCGGGATCTGCTTTTCCTCTTCCCCGACGGAGCGTCAGCACGTTCAACATGGGCCAAAACGCACCAGGAAGGCAGTTCTGGAGCCCTCTCGCTGACAGTTTGGACCAAGAAACTTTGGGAAAAATAATCCAATAGCTCCACATGCAACTAAACGTGCCATCTGCGACATGCAGACTCACTTCTTGCAGGAAGCAAGCCCATGGATATGGATTTCCAGCTCCCTGTTTTCTCCCAAGCCTTGGGATGTCCCGGTAGAGCAGTCAGCAGCTCCATTGAGCTGCCGTGGGGGTCCGGAGGGTCCCAGGGTGCTGAGGACCCATCTGAAGCAGCAATAGCTGGAAATAAAGGAATGAGGAGCTGGCCCTTGGCCAGGATTTGGGGCATTCGTGCTTTCTGCAACGACATATTCCCATGCAATCCCGAGGGCAGCTCTTCCTTCGAAAATCCTGATGTTTGTAAAGCAAAAGTAAAAGATAAATAATGATAATCCTGTTCTATGGAATCCTGTCGTTCTCTAAAAAGAAACATTACGGGAAAGATTAGAAAGGAAAAAAAATGCAAACCATTAAAATAACAATGCATAAAAATACAACCAAGTAAATAACAGAGCATGCCAAGATTTCAGCTGGACCAAGTGCTCGAGGTTCCTATAATGAAAGTCTAGAAAGTAATACCTTGGTAATTATTTATTTTTACCTCTTTTGCATCATGGCCCCATGGGAACAAACCTGGGGGCTTCCTCCCTAGGAAGGAAGTGAGAACAGGAACCCTTGACCACGCTGGAGCGGCTGGAGGAAGCAGCCGTGCAAACACATGGAGCTCAGAAAACACAGCCAAGGTGAGCTCCGAAGGGGAGGTGCTGTTAATAGCAAAGTCTTTCCAAGTTCTTTAAATTAATGGTGCAAGTTCTTTATATTAATAATATCTATTTCACTTTCTGAAAGGTAAAAGCCCTTGTTGTGCATGAGAACAGCATGAGAATGATGAGTTTGTTGTCTCTCAAACAGTCTGCATGGACCACACCAGGCTGAAATACATCTGTGGGGATCAGGAAAACCCTGAAGGAACCGCTCAGAAAGCTGCCACATGAAGAGGATCCATTCAGTTCCCAATTAACACAGTGTTGGAGCCTTTAGCATGAATGTCTTGTCACCCTCAGCACATAAATTAAGGAGAAGCACAGCTATTTATCACCTTGCGCTCAGTTTGCCCAAAAAAGGCCCATTTTCAGGGTACGGATTCCTCTATGGAGATAAATTGTCACTCTGAAGTTTCTCAGAAATGGTCCCAGCTTGCGTGAGGGCCGAGTTCTCCCAGGAAGCGCTTGCACTTGGCCATGGTTTTCTTTAAGTCCAAGGTCAGGAGTCATTCCTGAGCCTTAGGAGCCAAAAAACCATGGTTTTGAAGCCAGGAAAGCACAGAATAAACATAGGCTGCACCAGCACCCTGGTATTAATCTCCACATGCTCTGAGTATTGCAAATTCAAAACGAAGGGAACGAGACGTCCTTTCAGCCAAGAGATGTAGGGAACCAGGCTGGGATTAGGAGAGGGACCTCAGGAGTGGAGAAGGGAGCAGGATGCTGCCTTCCAGGATAGCAGCATCCCTGGGATGCAGGAGCAGCGGTGGGCAAATTCCCATTCCAAATGTATTTGCTTTCCACTGTCCTAACTGCTCTATCTGTTATCTAAGAGCAGAGAAACAACAAAAGGGAGCAGGAAATCCCAGAAAACTGGTGTTATAATGAGCCTCCCAAAAGAGTCAGAAAGGCCACATATATATGAAAGCATGACATACACATGTATATATAAGACATGTGAAAAAACAAGATGCTGGCTCTATGCTTAGAGGATGCTCCAGGGTTTATGTGTCTGCCTGCAAATAGGCTGTTCAGTATCATTATAAAAGCTACGGGAGGAAGCAAGTGTTCCCAGAAATGAATATCGAGTTTTTGTTTCCCAAAAAAAATCACTCGTGGGGATTCTGGAGCAGAATCTATTGTACTCCTTCAGCTCTCTGCTTCTCAGCCCTTAAAAGCTGCCTACAAAGGACAGAAGTGGCATTAACTGATTAACTGTAACATAAGCAAAGGCGAAAGCAAAGCGCCCATTGATCCCTGCTGGACAGAGATCCTTCGGCTCAGAACAGGCTATGTCATTTGTCATCCTTGATGAGAGTGTTTTTTCTTCTGCCAGCAATATTTTTCCATATTTGAGCAAACTCGGGACATAGGAAAGCGCAGACATGCCTTCGGATTTAGCTTGCTGTTGCCAAAACTTGGCGCCGATGGGATTATAGAGTTATAATCTCAACAGCAGCTCTATTGAGTTTGAGATCCACATGAATGAATCATTCTGCATCGTGGTCATTCCAGCTGCTGCCCTCAGGCTGAGCCCAAAAACGAGGCTTTCCATAGAAGTGGCAGAGTGGCCGCCAGCCTCCACATCGTATTTTAATGATCAGTGATCAGAAAGGGAATAATTTGGTGGGTAACTCTATTTTAAGAAGGTTTTGTGACGCCTACGTTAGTTGTTGCTCTTTCCTTCCCCAGCACAGGTTGTCCCACATTGTCTCTCATCAGCAAAACGTTCTTTCCCAAGGAACAGCCGGCATCCAAGCAGGTCAACGTGCTCCAGCATCTTCCTGGGAAAAGAGACAGCGGGATCGGATTCGAACACCCACAGCTGGGACCACACATCATCCCAGGCTCTTCCCTGCACATCCCCTTGGGGTGTTTATATGAACAGGAACTTTCTCGGAGTTTTTGTGCTCTTCCAGCTCGTTGGGTGGACAAGAGCCACCAAGCAGTGTGTGGGACGCGAAGGTTAGCAGAGAGTCCCAAAATTCACAGAATTAGTGTGGGATATGTGCCCGTAGAGCATCTGATGCACTAAGAGCGGGATGAAAGCAAGCATCTTGGTATGTTAAGTCCAGACAAAACAAATATCTGTTGTGGATTCAAAATGGGAACTGTTAGATCAGTACCACAATAGGGAACTATTTAGCTTGACCAAGACCTGGGGACGGTTTGTTCTTCGTAGGCCTCTGGATCTGATTTTCAGTGTTGTTTTTTGGCAAGGCAGGCGAGTTTCCAGCATTGTTTCTCATGGAACTAACAAAACTTGTTTGTAAACGATGATGCTTTGGGATTAGGAAAGAACAGACAACTTGAGAGCACCTTGGGTTATTAAGCTCCACTGAATGACTTCTGATTGCAGACGTGCAGATAGATTAAAGGAAAATGGGAAATAACATATATCTGCTTGGCATTCTTCCCTCAGTAGGCAGCACAGCTTAACTGCTCCGTGATCCTGAAAGTCTTTTCAGACATCCTCCCATCTCCATGGCCTCTTCCTTTTCTCCTGCCTCTTTTCTACCCGATTTCCCGGCTCAGAATGAAGGATGCTCCATGGTCCATGAGCAGAGTGGCACAAATTCACTCATCAAGTGTTAGAAATTCAGCTCTCATTCCTTATAAGATACTCTTCTATTAATGCTAAAGTTAATAACTCTGTCAATACCCACCCTCTGTTGCTAGATGGAGCACAGAAACTCAGTACCAAGGAGGATTAGGAACAACTATTCTGAAAAAGGACGATCATTTGGCACAGTTGCTATATCAAGCTCAGTTTTACAGCCGGGATCTTCTTACATTCTTGTTCTTGTAATTTTGTTTAATTTGAAGTTGATCTGATTTGATTTTCATGTTTATTGAACCCTTCTGGATGCAAAAGTCTGAGAGAAGTATGAACATTGGTCTTCATACTTCATTAATGTCCTCAAGATACAGCCTTGGATGGATGCAACCATGAGTGAGGGCAGCAAAACTAATAAAAAAAGTCCTAAATAGGACCTTAAAACAGAAGCAAAGAACAGGGTAAAACCAGCTAAACAGGATTGACTTAGTGAGGGTGTTAGCGGGCACGTTGGGAAGAAATAATCTTGCTTAGGACCAGGAGCTGATCGGATGCCACCACCATTGCGTTGGCATGTAAGAATATTGGGTAAAGAAATTAGTTTAAAGGATGACTGTGGGCGTCAGTGTGACCCAGTCTACCAGGAAAAACAACCAGTAAACAGGAAGGTACCAGTCTCTTGCAGTAAGTGTGTTTGGCAACCGCATGTTGTGGGTGCCGAGTTAGGGGTGAGTGAGTAGATTGGAAGGATCCAGAGTAAAGAGCAGAAAAATAGAAAAATTCAGAGGCAAAGTGTTTGAAAGGAGAGAGAATGGGATAAATTCTTGAGAACTATTAAGCAGGTGAAGATGTTTGATATCAAAGCAGAGGCTGAAACACTCAGCGGGATCTAAGAGCCAGAGATTTGCAGCACGATGTGGAAGCGACTGTGCAAGAGGAAACCATCAGACTGTGAGCACCTGGAAGAGGGAATAACTGCTGGAATACTGCACATTGGAACTGGGAATTGGGGTCCTAAATTAAGGAAAAAGAGTCTTGAGCACTTCCTTACCTGTCAGAGCAACTTCCTAAGAGAAAGAACCCAGGGAGACTTTGCTTTCCCAAGAATTACAGCAACAAATGTATGTGAGTCAGCGCTAGGCTGGATATGCCGAGCAAAGTTTGTGTATTTCAATTTCAAGGGAAATATCTTTATTCCCAGGCTTCCTTCTGACATTTGTCCTCTGTAAGAAATAGGAGTAATCTTGGGAGAAAGGGCAACACGACAGTCCAACCAAGCTGTGAAAAGTGAACTTCTTTCCCCAGAAGCAGAGCAATGTCTGAGACATTTTTATCCCTTTATCATATCTGCTGTGTGCACTTGCCAAATTATTTCGCTATGTAAACTGAAGGGAAGCTGAACGCCGTAGTTCGGTGCTTAAGGCTTGGTGAACTGCCAGAAGAGAAAAGAGATGGATTAGCATCTTCCAATGCTTTCACTATGTGCTGGGTGATGGGGAGGCAGGAGGGAGCCTTCTCCTGCCTGCAGCGGGTCCTGAGTCCTCTTGTCCTCCCCATCCCTGCGCTGAGGTCCCCGCAGGAGCAGGATTTGTTCATTCTGTTCAGCCCCTACGACCGACTCTGTGCGACCAGTAATTCTCTGCATCCCTGCACAACCATAGGAAAAGACTCAAAATGCAGAAGTGCAAAATTCTTGTAATATTTACCTTCGACAGGCAGGGGGTTAGAGATAACTTGCTTCCTGTGCAGGCTTCATGGTCTGAAATGCAGTGAAACACTCTAAGCGACATCTGAAATACATTACTCTCTCACTTCAGAATAAAGCAGCCTTCCATTAAAAATCATCTATACTTGCTCATTATTTGTTCTTACTGTTATTTAGTATGTTATTTGGCAGCTCCCAGTGCATTTATTTCTCTCTAACCGCAAGGAATTTTCTTCTCTGTCCATTGCCATCTATTCTGTGCCTGATTATAACAGCTGGGTCATTCCAGCATGAAAAATATGGTAATTGGTAAATGCATTATTAACTCTGAGAATTTGTGGAAAAAGAAGTACGAAAATTGAAAGTGCATTTCCATATATTAGATATCACATAGCACAAATGAAAAAAAAGAAAGAAAAGATCTTGGAAAGATATTACACCACTGGTTTGACAAGAAATGATGAGTTATAGAACTACAGAGGTCTGTGATTAGCCTTTTAATGACTGGAGGGACTGAATTCACTGGCTAGTGAAACTGCAGGTACTAAAAATAGGAATATGAAAATAGAATATGTAATATGAAAGTAATACTGAAAGATAATACTTGGGCTATATGGACAAATTGTGTGTGGTGTTTTGTTCTGGGGAAAAGAGAAGTGATTCATGTCAAACAGCACCAGAGATCCTCAGATCAGGTCCTCCGCTCCAGAAATACTGGGAATCTCCTAATGAAGCGTTTGGAATATCTGCAAGGATGGAGACTCCACCACCTCTCTGGACAACTATTGCAGCAAAGACTTGCCAAAAGGCGCTGGTATTACCTGCTCACGCTGAATGTCCCTCAAGCACCAAGAGCCTGTCGCTATTGACAGTCTTTGGGCTCACTGCCAAGCCATGAACATCTCCTGCATCTTCCCTTTGAGCCATCCCTGCCTCTCCGCCCTTGCCTGCCTGCTCCTTTGCTAATTAGAAAGTGAGGAGACTCATTTCCCTGCAGATTGTCCAAGTGGACGGGCTTTAAATGACTCCGTATGGTCTGTAATTGCATCCAGAAACCTGTCCCTGGGTGCAGAGCTGCACCTGGCAGCCCAGCAGACGATGCTGCGAGGGACGCGTGGCCGGAGCGGAGCCGCGTTATTGCATTAGGGGATCATATCAAATGACACATTGCTTCTGAGCTCGTCTAGAGCAAGCCTTGCCTGCAAAAACTTCCTCAAATTCCCCTTGCCAAAGGCATGTTTGACATCTGCAAGGTTTTCAGGCTTTAAGTTGCAACAAGACCAGTGGAGGACCCGTATTTTTCATGCCAATGATTTACAGCTACACAGACATCAGGGGAACTGTAAGGGATAGCAAAGTCTGATCCTCACCAGGTGATTTTTTCCTGTTTTTTTTCCCCCCTGAAATTCTTAAATCTGCCCAAATATGGCCTACTTCACATTCAGTTCCTCCAGTTCACCTAGTAGAAGGCAAAAATCAACTTCTAATCTTGAAAAATAATTAAAAAAAAAAAGTGGTAACGCGCAGAGAGGTTGAATCATGACAGAAAAAAAAGTCACATCCTTCTTGGGCAGGGTTAAAAAAAACACAGCACTCGCTTCTAAGGCAGGCAGATAAGAGCAGCCGCAAAGAGCTCAAGTTATATAACCAAGAGCTTGATTCACCGCCCAGGGAAGTCACGTTTTGTGCTGATCGAAAGCTTCTGGAAACCAATGGGTGACCTACATCAGCACTTGGATAGGGGGAATTTAAATAAATCCAAGGGGAAGGCACTGGCTCAGGGTTTGGGGGGTTTTGGAGTGATCATCACAACCCACCAAGGGTGACGGGAGCTCAGCGCGGAGCTGCATCCTGCAACCTCGTCCCTCTGCACAGACGATGCTCCAGCACAAGAGCCATTTTTCAGTCCGTTCCAGTAGTGACAGCTGGGAAATAAGAATATATAACTTCTACAGCCCAAATTTCTACTATGCCATCAAGCTACCTCAGAATATCTTCCCCTAGAGGTAACCACAGAGCAGCTCCAGACGTCGAAATACAAAGCTGCTGTAGGTGGACAACAGTAGCTGCAAGAGCTAGATTTATGATATGCAAAGATAACATATCTGCATCTCAGATGTAAGTAAACGAGCTACTTAAGTATGTCATTATCTGTCATGGGGTTTTTCTTTTTCCATTTTTCCTCTAAGTCGACAAGAAAAAAAAAGAATAGGTTGAGAGCTTGATGGCCCTAACAACAGGAAATTTTCAACGCTGTTTCCCCAAGTAATTTTAACCAAATTACTTTGCATATCCAGTTATCTGCACCGATCATTCACATGCTGAATGTCACATTTTTGTTGACTTAAATTTCCAAAATGCAATTGCATTGACGGATGCATTATGCGTTAGACGAGGCAAGATGTTTGCCGGTTGCTAAGTGTTCCCTGAAATGGCACCGCTGACCTTAATTTCAGGATGAATCTCTGGCTAATTTTCTGTCTGGATTGGTATTAGCTCCTCTGATGTTTTCCTGGTGTGACAAAAGGCCCTGAAGACATTTCCATTACGCCCTAGAGCGTGGAGCGGGCAGATCACCAGCCTGCAGCTGGTCTCCTCTCCATTCCCTGAGAGCTTAATGAGCCTTTTTGGGTTTTTTTTTTGCTCTTTTTCCAGATTTTGTTTCCAGTTTTGCTGTCGATGCCAGGTTGGATGTTATATGCATTTCTTTGCAAGCCGTAGCAAGCCCCAGAGCCGGGGCCACCAGTCAGGGACCATGGCTTGGGTGTAGGCAAGGGGTCACTAACAGCATCATCCTGACACAGATTATTTTTTTTGGCCTAAATATAGTTCAGAAGCCAAGGAGAGAGACCCCTTTTCCTGCACGTGCATTAGGACCCATAGGGGCAGGTAGAGCAGCGGTGCAGACCAGCGTGGTGCAACACAAGGGAAGGATGCACTGGGCAGCCCTTGCCTCAGGAGATGCTTCCCTGTGTTTCTCCCCAAAGTGCTCCACTCGCTGCTTCCCAGCAGTCCCCCCGGGCTTGGGTAAGTGCAAAGTTTGAGAGAATTGAAAACCCACATGTTTAATGAGCTCCTGAAGTGTCGTGATGCTTCTCTTGAGCGCTAAGTGCAGCTCGCAGCGGATGCAAGGTTGGGTCTCGCCCGTGCCGGGGAAGAGCCGGGGAAGAGCCAGGCAAGAGCTGGGGCTGACACTGTCCCCGCACTCCCAGATCCTATGGTCTGTGGCCACCTCTCCTGGTCACCCAGGGGCATCCTAAATCCAGGGCAGACCCCTGGCCCCTTGCCACCATCCGTGATGCTGTGATTCCCAGGCACAAATCCCAGGTTTATCCAAGTGGTTAATGTGCAGGAGAAGAAGGAGTTGTCCCCTGGGGACCAGCTTAGCAGGTTAGTGCTCAGCCATCCCAGCATCTTCCTAGGAAAAAACTGGGAGAGGGAACAGATAAACACGAGTGTAACCTCCACGAAATGCAAAGATGTTGATGGATAAAGCAAACGAAGGGTGAAGCCCAGTGCAAGACCTCATCCTGGTTGGCAGGGCTTTGCCTGACCTGACACTCCTCTATAATTTAAAATAAACAGCTTGGGATGTTTATTCTATTTAAAGTAAACGTCTTCAGCAAGGCAAGACATGGCAAAATCTCAGCTTGCCCGGAGGTGTAAGCCATAAAGTGTCACTTTGGGAGCCCAAGGACAGATGTACGTGGTCTTCTCTGCTCATCTTCAAGCAAAGGAGAGCTGGTCCATGGCTAAAAACCACATTAAAAGATGTTGCCTAAAGCGAACCCCTCACAAAGCAACCTAGCGTTCAGGACAACCCATAGTTCGTTCCCAGATGCATGTGTTTTAATAATTACCACAAAATTGCTGTGTTTAAAGGCAGATCTTGTGCATCCTGATGGATATTTCCTAAGAAAAGCCTACGGAAACCAAACGAAATCAAAGTCGGATGTAAAGGGTCTCTGGGCTTATTCACATATGAGTAAACTATCACAATCCCTGATACTCAGAAGCAATTTACCTTACATATATCACGTCAAGCCCAAAATATCCAGTAGCAATGCATACCAGGAGAGGCTCTAGATAAATATAGTTTTAGTTAAGTACAAACTGTCTTGATGTTGCCAATGTTAAGACACATTAAATTTCCTTTTAGTTTAGATCTAAAAAAAAAATCAAGTGGTACAAAATCCAAAATAATTTTCATATGAAAAATCATCTTATTTTATGATGTTTATACTGTTCTCTCCCAGAAATGAGAAAACCAACCTGCATGCACTATTTCTGGCTTTTAAAACAAGATTAAAGCAGAATTTACCCATGAGAAATGTTTTCTCATGTGCAGTTAAGTTTTCCAGAGATCAGTTTGTTTTCTTATCTCTCTGAGAAACACAATTCTGTGAGCTCATGTAATCTGTAAATTCTGCTATTAAAAAGTGAACATCAAAGTATTCAAATGTTACTTTAATTCTGTAGATGAGAAAAATACTAGGAATAATTACTTGCCAGATTATTTATATCTTTAACATTCATGCATCTTCATCATTAATTTCTTACTTCTTTTTTGTAAATCAAATAATATAGCTTGATACATTGCCTCTAGTGTCATGACCTGAAACAGAAATCGGAAAATAGGAATCAGAAGAAAATCCTTTGGGCTTGAAAGCAATAGTTAGCTTGCCGGAATAAAGTTGCTTTAACACTGATTGCAAAGCCAAAAGTCGGTGCTGATGCTCATGATCCTTAGGACCTGGTGTCAACCTAAAGACAAAAAAATGCACCTTAGATTAGTCACACTCTGGGAAAAAAAACAAAGTTAGGAAATTTGGGGAAAAAATGCAAATAATACAAGTTTCACAAGTTCTAACAAAACCAGGAGAATTAATGTAATTTCTCAGCTCCTGAAAACTGAAGCCTGCAGGAACAAGATTCTGCTGCTCCAGCAGCAAAACCTGCCAGTCTCCAAGGGACATTTGCAGCCGTTGTCCCAAATATTCCCTGTTTCTGCCAGGGTGCAGCTCGTGCGAGGAGGGCTCCGGTCCCCGCGTGCCGCCGCGACGCTGCCGGCGGTGATGGCAGCGCAGGAAGGGGAAGTTACAACGGGCCGTATCGGGAGAGGATCTCTTGAAAATGCAGCGTTTCTTGCACGTTGCCCGCTTGAGAGCTCCGCGCACCGCGCACACGCACGCAGGGTTTCCAAGTCTGCAGCACTGCTCTCACTTTGCTCCTTGGTAAGGGGGAAAAGCAGGTCTGGGAATCACAGAGCACAGCCGGGGACAGAAACCTTTTGGTATTCAGGAAAGCCAACCCTGTAAGACCCGCGGCGAGGTAGGATTTGTAGCCCTTTCTTTGCAGAACCACGACTGGTGTTCGTGCACGGGGTACAATGCTGTCCCATTGCCGGGTCGCCAGCTGAGTGATACCTCTGGTTTTGTCCGATGTCCCCATGCTCTCACCTTACTCCAGGTGGGTTGAAGGGCCCTCAAAGTCCTGCTGGCAGGAATTGTCCTGGCAGAGGGTCCTCAAGACGGCTGCTCCCCATCCCAAAGACC
>VWPW01017046.1:811-23460 GCA_013389825.1 Crypturellus undulatus
TCCACCGAGTCCCTTCGCCGGAGTTCGGGTCCCTGTTCGGGCGCCAGATGTTGGAAACTTCTTGCCGGCCCAAGGAATCGGGAGGGGATCACAGACGCAGACTCCTTGTGAATTAGATCCTGATCCTGATCCGTCCATTTAGCCCGAATAGTGTACTTATATACACAAGCAGAAGCAAGCTCTCTACACGCGTACAGCTACGATTGGTCACAGGCTACTATCCATGCACTTCTACCGCATTCAGTTGGTTGTGGATAACGGCGTGTATTCACACCATAGGTCTGTGCACCAGTCCTTCGTTCTTACTGACAAGCTTAATCAAGGTTCTGTCTCGCCCAACTTTCTCATGCCTGCTGTTCAAGGACTACTGTTCACATTCCTTTAACTCAGGGAGTATCCGCTGTCTTCTTTAAGCTCAGCTCCCTGCAGCCACTTCCCATGGGAATGCCTCCGTCCCCTAGATATGTAGATATGTAGATATGTTCCTACAGTAGAGCTTTACTTGACATGGCCAGGCAAAGACAATATTGCTAAAAAAAATTAACAATTTAAGACATCTTATAGGAGTCTTTCAAACAGAAATGGAATATGATGACATTACCAGTGATTTTATTTATTTATTTATTTATTTATCTATAACTTGTTTTTATTCATGGAAAGTAACCTTCAAAAACCATTTTGAACGCTAGGCTGAGAGCTGATCATACTCTGTCTATATCACCATTTTTTCTGGCCAGGAGTTTATGGTTAGCCTTTTGAAGCTAAGAAAGCCCAAGGGTCTGGACTTCCTAACTTTTCGGCTAAATCAGAAAGCATTGTTGTCTGCAATGAAACAGATACCACACTCTTTTGGAATTTTAATTTTTTTTACAAATTCTGAAATACTACATTGCGCTTTCTCCAAACTGTAACTCTTAAATAATCCCATTTAATCCCTTGAAAATATAAACGTAGCATGTTTAATGGAATACTTTTTTAATTGTTTGATTAGTAGATTGACTTCTCTAAACATGTAATTAAAATTATCTTTTTTTTTTGTATAGTGAGGCCCCAATCTCAAATATTTGCTCAAATTCAAACATACGAACAATCAAATGAAACTTCTTTGATTTAAAGAAAGGACAATATAGTTATATCTGTTTTCAATAGCAAAACCTAAATTTCTTACTTCAGGACAAAATTATATGCACTGATCTCTATTTTCATTAAGGAAAGCTAAGAGATTATCAAATCAATCAGATAAATCTCTGTTTTTTTCTCTGTTTATTTTTATATCTGAGAAAATTTTACAAATCTACAAATTTTGTATCATCATGAAATTTTTTGATTTGTTTTACATCTTTTTTCTCCCTGCTATATGAAGGTTTTGATCTTCGCATTCTTTAACACATTTTGTATGAAAGCACTTTGTAAACTGACATATTAAAGATAAACCAGATGATTGTTTCTTCCATACTCTCTGCATGGATTCCTGGAAATATGCTTGTGACCTTATGCCCTCATATACACACACCGTGGGGTCTGAGAAGATTCAGCATTTGACATATCATGCAAGCATAAATTACCCATTGACTATGGGATTGTAATTTCATTTTTGTTAGCACCACCTGGAGTAGTAAATGCTTCAAATCACATGATATGAGAGATGCTGTGATGCCATATATCACCCCATTCTCAAGTATGGTTACTTCTAGCACCAATATTTTAGTCCATATCTATAGAATAAAAGTGCTACACTTCTGCTCCCATCCCCAAAATGTAAAGCAGTTCCATATTTGCATGCCACAATGTAAAATTCTTTGTTTTCTCAATAGCAATATGCATATAAATTAATATTTACTGGTACTGAATTCTTCTGAGTTCTGTATGCAAAGTCTCTAAATATCCTTATAATCTCATACATCATTATAAATTTGCTGGAGGTTTATTTTCTGTTATATTTTATTTTTCTTCATATTTTCACAAGAAAAAATCTGGATAAGTTATTATTTAGCATTATATATCATTGCAGAATATATGTGTAAAACAGGAACATTAATGGGTTTCCCATATATAGTTCCTTATGCTATCTGTCCTCTTAAAATTTTTTCTGTGGCTTCTGTGGATCTTTCTCTCTTATTTGGAAAGAATATTTCCTTTCATAGTCTACTCTGATCCCCACTTTTTCCTCTTACATTCAGTGCACTATATCGCCACTCATGGTTAGATCCAACATAGTGCCTATGATGCCTGACAAAGACTTTTTTTTGTTTTAATATAATTTCTGTGATATTTCTAGATAAAATTTATAGCACTGAAAAACTTCTAAAAATGACTTTGCTCTAATCTGAATATGTTTAAAAAAACAACATATTAAAATAGAAAAAAAATTCATTGATATATTTAATCTGTTAGAGATCTTGAATCATAAAGACAACAAATAATCTTGTTTTTACTTAAAAAAATTAATCTTCATTTTTCACAGCATTAAATTAAAAACATTAACTGCAGATTTGATAAATTAACTTATGCCTATGATTCATCGATCTTTTATAACTGGAGTCCCTCTTTTGCAGCGTAGTCCCATTGGGGCTACATATTAAAGCAACAAATCTACCTGAAAATCGGGAGTTATTTTCTGATCAGTAGACAGCAATTGCTCAGAGTTACTATAGGCATGAATCAGGAAATGCTTTAAGATTTATTCTACCATTCTGTAATCCTTTTTAGGTTTCATTTAGCATGTTTTCACTACGCATGCCTATACACACCACATATATATTTATAATACTGCTCAAAATGTATACTGTCAGGGGAGGACAGTCAGTAATAGTGCAAGAGACAAAATACCAGTCATGGTTAGGAGAATTACCAGCTCGTAGGGTTCTGCAAGTTCTCCATAGTACCTGGGAACTCTTCAGACTTCAGACACTGTTTTCAAGGCTGCCTGAAGCAAACATAAGGGCCCTGGTTAGATCAAACTTCCCAATGAATTTAATTCTTTCTGCCTGGAAGTCATGGTAGAGTTATCTTTTCCAAAGTCAGGAACTTTAGAACTACTGCACTTCTCACCCTGAGATAATTAACATCATGGGCAGTCCGAGAATAGAAGATCGATCCTAAGATGCTAAGTCTCATCCTGATGCTTTGCTGCTGAGACTTTCATCTTCATGTTAAATAACTCAGAATTCCTGATTTATTTATTTATTTTCAGATCTTTGAGGCTCTTTTGTCCAAAGACCAGAGGCCAGAATCTGATATCTTGGTCTCATGAGGCTGCATTAGTCTTCTGTCTGAATTTGAATCGCCAAAAAAAAAGAAAAAAGAACAGAAAAAAAAATAAAAACTACATATAAAATTATATATATAAAAACTATATAAAAACTAGTATATTCTGCTTAAATGGTTTCATGGGAAGATTTTTCATCATCTTTACCCTAGATCCATCAACCAAGACAATCCACTCAAACACTTTTTTGTAATTGTAATTGAGAAACCATTATCACTTACGCGTACTAGGAAGTTCTTCGGTTATGTATTAACTACAGGTATAAATGAAATATCTACAAGTTAGAAAGAAAAAATACCTTTTCAACTATCAAAAAAAAAGTTTTAATAATATTTAATAATACTAAGTAACTTTGGTTTGAAAAGTATATGAATATTGAATATACAATATTGAAATAAACTGAAAACATTAATTAGAAGTACTGAAACCATTATTTCAGCTGCATAAAAATGAAGCTGTGAGAGTTAAGATAATTTACAAGTAGAATCACATTTTGTTTTAATTATATCTGAAATTAAAATCAATAAGATACAGCAAAACACTTTTATTAAAATTGCAATTTAGTGGATTTTTTTAACAATCCTGTTACCTCTCTTAGTTTTGTAAAACATGAAAATTAAGGATTGCCAGAAGGTGTGGTATGTTAGAATTCCTGGATTTATATTGTTTAATGAGGGAGGTGTAAATAGTGTTAGTTTCAGGTACTAACAAATGTACTTGAATGGGAAAAAAAAAAAAGTATTATCAAATCTAAGCTATTATAAATTACACTGCATTAAATTAAATGGAAATTAACACATACCTAAATTAAAAAGGACATGAATCAATAATTTAGATTCAATATTAGATTGAACTTAAATAAGAAATTTTCCTAATTATCAATTTACTTTTACAAATAATCAGGTCAGATCATATAGGATTCTAAAAATGGTGGCAAATTTTCCTGAGGAATTCTAACTAGAAATTAAACAAGTTCATCAATAATCTATGATTTAAAACTTCAGAACACTCACTACTGAAATATCTGAAGTTTAAATAATAACCTTGGAAGCAATTATAACACTGTTCCAACTGTTCTATTTTTAGATAGTGAATAGCCCTTTTCCCCTTGCCCTCTCCTTCTCCCCCATACCTGTAAGGATGCTATGCTACAGAGATGAATGAAATAATCTTGTTAAACTAAGGTTTGACAGTTACTTTTTACCAGCACTGGTAGATGACGACTTCAAATTTCTTAGATATTTAACCATAGAAAGCTAGAACATGTCAAAGGAACATTTTACCAGATAATGCAATCTAAAACTAATTTTAGACTGTATTAACTAATCAAACAAAAGTGTTCTAGAGACAATATTTCTTATTAACAGATTGGTTGGTGGTGCTGTGTAGCTAGTTAGTTTGTTTCAAAAAAAGCTTCTTATTATAAGTTTCCTGTTATTAAAGAGAATATATATAGAATTAAAAAGAATTATATTTTTATATCCTGAAAATAAATGTACTACAGTCAGCATTTGTCTAGTCCAAAAAAATCCCTAATAGCCATATTTTAAAATAATGTATGAAAGTAGAGTGCTTTGGAACAGTTCTTGAATCACTTATTTATTTATTTTTATTCAAAAATTGTAACCTCAATTATTTTAGAAGATAGTAGCATTTTTTTTAGAATTTTGTGCAGATGTCATTTGACTGAATCCTGTATTGTACTGTCACTGAAGATGGGTAAAACATATGAACTTTAATAGGAGATCAGAATCTCTTTGTGAGGGGAAGTAAACATACACATGTTATGCAGTTTTCCATGAAGGCATTCTCATCCATCAACCATAACTGGATTATAGCTGAAACCTTGAGGTTTGTGATACAACTCCTGACATCCTGAACAATGGCTGCTGGCAACCCAGCCACAGTGTCAGCTCTTGGAAATGTATAGAAAGCAAGAAAGCACTCTTTCTTTCTTTTCTTCCTTTCTTTTTTTTTTTATTTTATTTTTTATTTTATTTGTGAATCTGCCTTTTTAGCTATGGTGATATATTTATCAGCTTTCTAGTGAGCTGTATTTTTCTGCTTTCAGAGCCCTGTATAGTAAATAGTTATGCATTGGAATCAGAGCAGATGTTATTGACAATAGTAAAAGTGGTTCAAGAACAGGAAGAAACTGAATATTCACTCTTTTTCTATCAAGACTGAATGAGAAATCTCCTTCTTCTTTCTTTTAATCTATTCGCTGCAGTAATTCAATACAAACACAGTATTTTTGCTGGAGACATACTTCTGCTATATATAATAGCATTATGAGAACTGATGTCACTTTTTTATGCATCATATTTTAAGTAAATATTTTGTTGTCTTTATAACCTTCACTGCAGAGGTTTTCATTGATCTTTCAGTGTCAATGTCTTTCATTTTTTCTCACTGTGTGAGAAACCCAGACATTACAACCCAGACATATACAAATAGGTTGTGTTATTCTCTCCAATTCAGTATGTTCTCCATCTTGCTTCAACAAAAATAATTTAATCCAGTATTAGGCTACCTATTCACCAAAGTGAATCAAGTCTGTTTGAAGTATTTCATAATATCTTTGATTACCCTAACTATGCCTATTTTTTGTTGCTAATTAAACCACCTCACTCTTCACCTCTTCCAAATCACTAGCAAGCAAATCACTAGCAATACCCCTCCTGGGTATTTTGCTGCACATACCTTTTCTAAACAAATAAAGAAATAAATAATTTCTATACACTGAACTTAGTCTCTTATGCAAAATATAGGATGTCTGCTATGAATATTTTTCAGATACCAAAATTTCATCTTTTACTTTCTCTTTGACTTCATATATCTGAGAATTATAATCTTTTATTGCCAAAAACAAACAAAAATGGAACCTAGAGGGTAGCCAATGATAAATGACGGTAATATAATCTGCTAGATAAAATTTCTTTTCTCTTTTTTTACCAGGGCCGTTATCAGAACGCAGAGATAATCATAAGCACACCAAAGCAACCTTGGTGTACAGTAGAACAGAAATCTTTAGAAGTAATATGTATAACGGAAAAATAAGTACATAAATAGATAAAAGCATCTGGGTAGATGGAGGAATATGAGGGATAGATGTATCAGTAATGATAATCACTTCTTTTGAATTAGTAAGTGAACTTGTTAAAGATTCACCCTCATAATATTTATTATGGTGATCATTATTTCTAAACTACCTTGTATGATAACTAACATCTTTGCACAATCAAAAGTGGAACTAAAAAAAAATCACTTTTTCTCAGTAGTGAAAACTATTCATCTTATTTCCCAACAAACAAAGATCATCACCAGAAAGATAACTGATGAACAATACTATGACCACTCATAGGAAAAGACAAGTGCAGAAATCCTTGGACAATTATTTAGCTTTACATTAGATACAGAATAACTTTAACAGGAATGGACAAAGTAGAACACTTGGCACAAAAATTCTAGCCACAAAAAGTACTGTAAACTAGCCTTATTTTTGTTTTCAGTTCTGCTGTTTCCCAATCACTGCAAAGTCACCAATGGATTGTTCTATGTGTTCTTGAAAAATTTCAATTCAAGTATTGCTATTTTGTAGACTTTGTATACATCATAAAAAGATAATAATGTGTTTCTTGGCAGCACAGTGATTAAGAACAAGCAAGCAAGACTTTGAAGGAATATTAAAGAGCAAAAAAATCATATAAAAATGCTTTCTTGAGATTACAAAAGGGGATATATTAATGCAGTAGAGATTTTCAGTCTAATATTGCAGGATTCTCAGCTAAACAGGGAGACTAAATTCTGCTTCTCAGTGAGACTTTTGGGAACTTTCAAGAGGCTTGTACATATATATATACACACATATGCATATAAAATATAAATAAATATAATTTAAAAATATATAGTATAAATAAAATTATATATAACTATAAAATATAAATATAAATTTAAATATATCAATGGCCTTAAATTCAAACTTAATTTCTTGTAGTTTTCCTTGTGTAACTGTAAGGGTAACTAGTTTTTAACACAATCTAAAAAGTTTGTAAAAGTCACCTTCCAGCTTATTTTTGGCTTTGGCACATCCCTGCTGTTGTATTTCTCTCGCTGTTACCTTTTCCTGACAAACTGTAGGTCATACTCAACAGTCTTCTGACCTATAACTTACGGCAGCATCCACTGTTTTGTATTAAGAATAATTAGGCTTTTTTAGTGTGAAAAGGGAAATGTCCACTGGAAATCTGGTCAAAATGAACATGTAGTTACATGTACAACAGAAGGGACATACTCAGTAGATAAAAACTTGACAAAACAAGTGCTTTTTTTCCTATTTTTGATATGATTCATTTAAATTTAGATAATATGAATGTCTAGAATAACATGATTATAAATTGGAATCATGAGGATTTGGTCAGATGCAGACATTTACACTATTGATGCCTAAATTAAGAGAGAAGTAGACCTCATTTTCATTCTTTTGTTTGACTAAATCACTACTTCCAACTTCACGCTCTGTGTTTTTTGATCTTGTTTTCCAAATTTATGTGGTCAGCTCTCCTTTCATCTTCACCTCTGCTTGAACATTATCCTTCCAGTTGAGCCTGATTCAAAATCCATCAAGGCCATAGCAAGAACTCAGGATGATAAGCTTAGGGGTTAGGTTGTTAAAAATAAGGAGATTACTTTCTATCATAGAGGAGCACAATACTCTGACCTAGTCATAATTGTTCCTAAACTGATAGTAAAACTTTTCTTTGATTTGTTTAAATGTCCTGAAGTGTTAGCGCAGAACCTAAAACTTGTTTTTCTTGAATTCAATTTTAACTTGGTCTGAGACAATTTTCAATTAGAATTCATAGATTTCTTACTATATTCAAAGACTTCTTGTAAGGGTATATTGCATTTCTTAGGGCTAGCATTCCAGTGTCTATAGTGTTTGCAACATCAGCACAAACCTGCTCAGGGGACTGCCAGAAAATGCAGATTTGGCATTTTGAAGTTGCACTGCACTGATGTAGACCATGTAGAGCTTGTTTCCTTCTGTCTTTAGGTGATGCTGTAAAAGCTTTTGATTCTGTGAACATTTCCTAGCAGATCAAGAGTTACCATTTTTAATAATATTACTATAAGCATATAGACATATGGCCCCATTTTACAGAAAGATGTTAACAAGCTATTATCATACTGCTATCATTTTATTCTGTAATTGTAATCAAGGGAGTGTAAAAGGAGCATAAAGGTATCAAGATCCCTAAAAAAATAAATTAAAAAAGTGAAGTAGAGAAGAATTTAGAATTGATACTGCTGAATTCATACTACACAGTAATATTAAAAAATAAAGAATAGAAATGAATGAAATTTTTTAAGTAATTGATATGACATTCAGGCATCAAGAGGAAAAGAAGCTTTTTATTATTTTATTATTATTATCAGTATCATTATTTTAGTCAAACAAAAACATTTGAGCTTATCCAGATGTTTTGAATGTTATATAAGTATGGTTTTTAGAATTCCTGTATTGAGCTTTTTTTGTGATTTGGCTTTATGTTAATTCTAACCAGCTTTATTATCAGTAAATCAGCTGAGAAGGAGGACTGTGTTATATGCAGAAAATTGTAAACATCAACGGAAATTGCTTCTTTTTTTCCCTCCTTTCCATTTAGCACACTATTTTGAAGGCAGTAACCAGGGATATCTTGGGCAGTCCAGACAGAATAGAAATGTGCACTTTGGTAGTAATATAACATTTCAAAATGTGTATGCTGCTCTTTTCAATTTGACTAAATTTGAATTAATTTGTAGACTATCTCCTCAATGAGCACCTTAGCCTTCAGTCTGACTTTCCATGAAAACTCTTTTTCTTTTTTTTTCCTAGTGATATTTTTATCTTCAATATTATATTTGGTTTACTTCTCTTTCAATTTAATTCAGCTGGTGGTGAGGCGACACTATAGATGTCAATGCAAATGACATTTTTAAAAAATATACTGCTATCCTATGAACACAAGAACTTGATTCAGTTTCCTCTAATGTCATTCAGATGCACTAAGATGTCTGAAATGAATTTGACATCTATTTTATAAGATAACTGAATGGCTCTCCTGAATCTTCATTGACTCATATGTAGACACTCATGCTATAAAGACCTAAAGACACACTTGTATGTGTATGTGGGAAGAAACCAATACCAAAACTTCATAGCTTAATTCAATGGAAAAAAAACAGTCAATCAAGTAAGAGACACAGCTGCTTAAAAATCTGTTTATTGATTTACTAAACCGTTCATTTTCTCCTGAATCCTTGTTAAATCTACCTACCCTTTTTCGAGAATTTTCAGAGTGTAAAATGTTTTTAGAAAACAGATTCTGTGGCCATTTTTCACACTGATTGAATTTACACTGTGGATGGGACTTAGTGCCATGAAATGCTTACTCCAAGAGTTCTCTTCTGGCTGTATCCTGCCTTCAGAGAAAGCATGGTGCTGGGTGCTCTCCACACTTCTTCTCCTTTATCATCTTCCTCAAATCTCAAAAAGTACACTGCTTCTCCCTTTCTGCTCATGTACTTGGATTTCCTTTCCTTTTTTTTTGGTAGCCATTGACTAAAATTGGTGTCAATGGAACAGTTTTCACCTGTGATGGAATCAGGACATGGTCTCTGGCTAAGGCAATTGGAATTATATATCATATCACTCTTGAATGCAGTCAGACAACAAGTCATAGTCTGTAAATATACTCTACCATAAAAAATAAAGGCTGAAACAAACAAAAAAAACAAACAATTAAACTAATTTACTTATTTCTCTAAAAGTTTAATTAAATTATCACTAAAATAAAGCAAATAAATTTAATTCTTAAATAAATATCAAATTGTTATATGATTAGCAGTTCATTCTATCTCATTCTGAGTGGGCATGAGAGGTCTATAAGATTCCCATTCTTTCAAATAAAATTGGTAGGCAATTACAGAATGCTGAATAAGCATGTAGCAGCATACCAATTAAATCAGGTATGGAGATTCTCCAAAGTGCTGGCATTTGTTAGGTGCCACATGGTTGAAAAATAAAACGTTTTGTACAATCATTTTACAACATTTTTGCTTGTATTGTTCTATTTTACAGTGTGTGTGCAAGTGAGGTAACGATAAACCATTTGAAGGAAATCTTACCTTAACACTAGCTCTTTTCATTTTCATCTCTCTTTGGGCCATATTTCTTCCCTGATACTTCTCAGCTTCATTTTGAATTTCTCCTTCTGTTGTAGAACACTGCCATTCTACTGGGAATCACATTTGACAGGAGGAGTTTATTAATTAAGATATTAGCTGATATATCAGATGCCTACTTCCCATCTTCATACCTTTAAGAAGATGGAAGAAAGCCACAAAATTTAAAAAAAAAAAGTAGAAAAAAAAAAACTTCTGAAAAATCTGATGAGCAATAATTGGAGCTAAAAAGAGAACTGCAGGAAAAAACATATTCAAAAATAAGAAATTTGAGGAAAAAGAGGAGGGCTTCTTGGATATAAAAGACGAAAAAATACCTTAATTATATTTCAATTAATGCAAAGTATTATCAGTGAATGTCAATGAATAGAAAATTTGGTATTATCATAGTAATTTACATTGTGCTGACCATTCTTAGGTACAGATGGCACTCTGCAGCGGCAGGATGAGGAATATAAATTGATACATAAAAATTCAGTCTTCCAAATATAAATTATGGTGGAACAGGGAAGTTGGAGGATTTTTATGTGAAATCAGTCAAACTGATTTTGCTGGTCATTACAGAATGAATATATTGATTTGCTTGATACATTTTCCCCCTCACAAATTACCCAACTTTATGAGTTTTTCACTGGGTTTTTCACTGCATCCATGGGTTGCCTTGTGGGTGGAAACCTGCATTAGGTTAGTATTAGAGATTTTAGGCTGTGACTTTAGAAGGAGATACACAATCTTGTAATGTGCCTTCAATATGGCGCATGCCTGATGACTCACAGTTATGCAACTTTAACAGACTTGAGTATGACTACATGCACCAACTGAGGAGCAGATTAGATCTGTCAATGCTCCTTGTTATTTTCTTTAGGTTACTTCTAGCCCTTGCCCTAGGTCATACAGATCTGGTCTATGTACCGACACAAAATGCATTGCATATTGTGACTATTATCACTCTTATTGCAAAAGCAAAAGACTAAGAACAGGATAGTAATACACATACAGGGGTTTACCAGGGAAGCCTCAAAGCATTCACCTTCCAACCAGTGCTCTCAGGGCTAGTAAGTTTTGCAAATGCCATGGCACACTTCCACCTCCTTATCTAGATGAATCAGGTTCAGAAGCTGTGGTAAGAAAAAGCAGCAGCTATGCTGCTATATAGGAGCTAACCTGTATCTCCCTAGCTGAGAGGCTGTTTCTTTTCCCTTTTACACCAGAGCTGTGCCACTTCTTGTGCTTTTCTGTGCTGATACCTCAACTTTAAGAGAAGGGTAAGTAAAGCAGACGATGAAGCCAATTGCTACAAGAAGTTCAGGATGCTGCAAGTGAAGGACAGATGATCTTCAGAATTCAAACATGTCAAACACTTTAGTGAAAAAAAACATCTAGAAAGATGTTGCAAAAGGTATGTAAGGTAAGTGAGGGAACAATTGCCTAAGGAAAGCCATGTGAAATACTTAGCAAACATAAAAAGTGTGGAAAAGCAGAACAACAGCAAGGCAAGCCATGCCAGTTTTGTCAACCTGACTACTGCTTTCATAAGTATTAGTAATTTTTTTCTCCGTAATTAATCTGTCCTTTCCTTTAGCTCATCTTCTTTTCTTTTGCTTATCTTACTTGTGGGGTGATCAGGGTGGGGAAAAGAAGGAGAGTAGCAATGACTCATGAAATAAAAATAAATGTAGAATAAAGTTGGCAATTTGAAAAGGGATATAGAAAGTAAATATGAGTCATGAAATAAAAATAAATGTAGAATAAAGATGGTAATTTGAAAAGAATAAGAATATAAAAAGCAAATAGAAAAAAAAAGAGTGTAAAGAGGAAGAGGAGAAATGATTTAAAAAAATGGAAAGGATTTGTTGTAGTCAGGTATACAATTAGGAGCTGAGGGAGAAAAGAAGTATTGACAATATTCATCACACCTGTCAGTGTTTGCAGAACAGAAATAACACCATCACCCTCGAATCAGTTCTGTTTCAAATTTTTAATTAAAGGCCTCAGTTGTATTCCCCTTTTCATGAAAATTCTTGGCCTCTCAGAATCGGATCTAGGGAATGAAAAGATTGCTGCTTGAGCACTGGCTTCAAAACCCTTGCACAATGCCTATAAAATACTTCTTTGTAAATATTATTAGACAGAAAGGAAGAAGAACTCATGATGTCCTCTTTAAAAGATTTTACATAATAAAGCACTAAGCATGTTGAAGTTTAACCCCAAATGTACTCAAATATCACAAAATCAAATCATACAAGAGAAAACAAAAGGCTTCTTTCTTTGGACAAGAATATATTCTGGTTATTATTTTGGTTCTGAGAAAATGTTATGCCCTTATTTTAATGAGGTATTCATAATGTTAATCACTCTCTAAGGTGTATTAATTACGATTAATCAATAAAACTTAAAAAAAGGAAATCTTTAAAAGACTATAAATTAATATGGTCTTGCAAAATAATGATATTTTGTGCTTATAGAATGCACATGCACACACACTTGTACAAAGAAATGGTCCTTTACAAAACATTTTCACTCAAAATAAGATAAAGGAGATTATGGAAAAGACAGAGTGAAAGTTCATGACAAGAATGCAGGAGTGGACAAATAGGAAAACACAACACCTATTTTTCTTTCCTTTCCAAACTCTAATCCCAACACAGTGCATTCCCATTAACACCTATTCCGCCAATCTTTGACATTAATGTCATGATAACTTAGCACTGAATATCATAAGATAAAACTTAAGAAGTGTCTTGCCAGTGAGGCAATACAGAGATGCATACAATGTAACTGTCAATGCCTTGAAAACAGGAATTTATTTTAATATTTGCTGATGCTTCCTTCCCTTCCTCTCAGCCATTTTTTTCTTGAAAATAGAGTAAATATTTTCTCCCCACTAAAAGAAAAAAAAAAAAAAAAGTAATTTATTGAGCTGTGTCTCTGTCTATTTGCTGTTAGAATTGTGAACTGATTCTAATGCTATTAGACATACCAGAAGCATATTAACATGCATTGCAATCATATTTCATATTCGAAATCATACAGGCAGTAAAGGATGTGAGCTTTTGCAGGTGTGTCTTTGCAGGTGAGCAAAGGCAGCAATTCATTCAGGACATGAGTCTTCATTCTGGAAAGAATGGCTTTTGACATCCTGCTTTGTTTGTGCAAATTGAAAATAATTAATATGAATATTCTGGAATTATTTGTTCTACAACTATTCTGTCTTTTTTATACTTTTCAAAACCTACCAGCTCAGCTTCTTTGAATACTTTTATTCACAATTCAGAAATATTTTTCATCTTTTCTTTATTAACCTTCCTTTTATCTCTACTAGTGGAGAAAGGGGAAGCAGTAGAGGCAAGAGCTTTTTCCCCTTAGATATTTGTCATGAATAACACAGACTGAAAGGGTTGTCTGAAATAAATACTTCCTGTCTTACATTATAAGTTTGGTTCTATTATTTGATTATTTGATAAAAACTTTGACTACTTAAAAATATATTCAAATGGATTTATTGTGTCCAATATAATTCCCCAAAACATAAGAATACCAACTCTATACAGGGTCAGCATTCTTGCTGTAGTAACCAGGAGTACAAAAGCATGAGGGAGACTTTATTTCAACTCCTGCCTCCTCTCAGCAATCCAGCTGGCAGCGTTCCTCACTCTCCTTGAAAAACGGCTGGAGAAAATCCAAGTGGCTGTATATATACGAGGAGACTGAGATTTGTAATTACTGGTATAATTATGGCATGAAAGCAGAAGTTTGCTGGATAGTTTACTACATGGTGTCAGAGAAGGAATGGATTATTATTTTCCCCGTCACTTTTCACTGCATCATCTATAACAGAATAAAGCTCCCAATAATAGATTCCATGCACACCCCCTACCCTTTCAACCAAAGAAAATGAGGTAAGGGAGGAGAACAAGGTTATGTCTATACCATTTCAAGTTCAAGGGACACATGGCCCAGAGGTCAAGTAGCAGTGACCATTGCCACTTATCCTTAAAATTTACAACTCCTTCTTTAGAAAGAAAGATTGCATCCATATGACACAACACCTTGCTTGGGGTCACCCCTGGACTCCATGTAGTGCCCCTGTTGCTGTATGATAAGATAATCTTTTGCGTACTTTCCTCATTTGTGTGAGAAGCTGCCAAAGTGTGTGTGAGTTTTTGCTTTTTCTTTTCTTTTGGTATGAATCTGAAAGCATGCACTGAATGTGTCATGCTGTGGCAGGATAGCATGAGGGATTATTTGATGGAGAAAAATGTAAGTTGGAGAAAGCTTAGAGTAGTCTTATCCATACTGCTTTTGATGGTGGTCTCTGGAGTGAAGTATTCACTGAATGAAGACTACGCATTGTTTTGTGGAAAGGTAGTTGGATCTAGGGAGCAAGCTAGCATATAAGTAGCAGGAATGATCAGAGATGCAGTGCTTTGCCTACTACTTTTGCCTTTTTTGTCTAGTATGATAGAAAAAGGTATCTATATTTGTCTGCAGCTCCATACTAGTCATGCCAGTATTAGTACAAAAGCTTAATAGCATTAAATTACTTGGTGTTAATGTGATACTTTTGGAGGTATCATTATTGCAATATCATCAGTGCTTCTGGCTGTAAAAAATACAATCTCTGGTTTAAATATTTTAGGTCTATTCACATGCTAATTGACAAATTAGTACAGATGTAACGGCTGGCAACACCTTAGTTGCTGAACAGAACAGTTGATATCTGTGTCCTCCTTTCTGCCTTTTCCTCGGTGAGAGCCAGATGGATGCTGACAGAAAGAAAAAGGCATCTCATGTGTTCCTCATTTTCATTAGGAAATCAGTCTAAACACTATGTTGAAAGGATCCTCCAAGTCTTCTAGGCTATGGTTAGACCATGGTTAGAAGAGGTCTTTTAGTCCATTTCTCTGTCTTTCTAGTCTATTGTTCTGTTGGAAGAGCACCTGCATTGCCTTTTTTCTAGAGAAATTACAGAAATGTTTACAAATGCACTACAGTCAACATTAAAATTGTTTTAGATGTTCTGTTAATAGAGACACATTTTCAGTTTGATTCCTGTCAGTTCATAAAATCGAAAGTATAAAAGCCCTGCTTTCATCATCTGAAGACTGCTGCATCTATAGCTTCCCTAATTTTTTGACTTTGAATGTTGTGACGAAAGAAGCCCTTCAGATTAGTTTTATAACTACTACTGCAATGAGTTTTCACTTCATAGTTTGTAAGAAGAGCAGCATTAAAGGATTCTCATTAAGCTAAAACTTTATTTAGGCACTACTTGGTTTTGATTATTCTAAAGACCCAAATCATAACATTGAAACAAAAATGAATTCAATGGCAAGAAGTTTCCTAATATAAACATTCTAGCTAAGAAGAAAGATTTTGAGAACCAACTAAAGGAATGCTCTAAAAAAAATATCTTAGATTGAAGTTGTATTTCACAGTATAAAAATATCCTAAAGTATGTTGTATATCTCAGGACTAGACAATAGCAAAAATTTATGTAATTTTAATGGTCTGACCATTTGCAGGGAGGGTGGTGGGAGAAATTAATGTATGCTGTTCCGATGTAGTTTTTGGATATCCATTTTGAAAGCTGAATTTCCTCTCCTAAATGAAATCTAGGTGAAATCAGTAGAATTTAAACAGATCCAGAAGCCTATCCCTCTGTATCAGCTTACATTATATTACTGACCTTACAGTCTATAGGATGACTCCACTCACATGTCAGTTAGACCTACTTTTTTGCATAGGAATGATGTTTTAGTTCTTTCATCATTGGCCATTCAGATATGTCACTCATTTTCCATTAAGATCTTCCTGGTCATTGCTGTTTTTGTTTTTTTTTTTGCAATACTTAATTATCTTTTCAAAACATAAATCTTAAATTTAAATCTCCATATGAAAGGATTTTTCTGTAGCAGCAATTTCAAGAAAGTAAGTTTAAACAGAAGTGCCTATGAATCTGTTACACTATCTCCATGAGTTTTATATTGGAAGTGACCATCAGTAAAAAGTGGTAAAGACTCTCTGAGACATAAATATGAATCTTTATAAAAATCAATATATATTTACTGCATTGAAACAATTCATTTGATTGCTGTACTTTTTATACGAGTCCTCTTTTGAGACTTCATTAAAGTTCTTAATGTAAAAAGATTTTTTTTTTGCTTAAAAAAATAGCAGTACTTAGGGGCTATTTCTATTTATACACTTCCATTAAGAAGGAAATGAGTGGAAATGCTTTCAATTGAAATGCTAATAGGAGGAAAAAAAATAACTTAATTTTCCATGAAGGAAAAGTCATTTCTGCTTATATTAAGTATCTGTATGAAACATTATTCTTCACTTCTTCACTTCAAGAGATTTCTTTTTTTAATTTAATAAATCCATATTCTCTTCTCTTACTAATCAATATGGCTTTCAGAGATAGTGTCAACTGCCATGAATATTGTTACTTCTTTGCGTCTCTTCATGAGAAGCTTGTATATATGATATATAACATATATTGACTGGAATTAATGTTACTAAGAATAGTAAGAACCTGTTTCCTTACAGACTGAAAAAATGACATACAGTATGATCTAGTGGTCAAAGATATATGGGCAAAGGAATCAGTGGTCTGTTCCAAAGCCAAAGTAATTTTGGACTCATTTCATTGACTTCAAAGAGGATTGGAAATAGCCATTACAGAACAGTAAAAGATTTTTTTTAAAATCAAATTTATTTTCAAATACAAATTAGAATTTCAAATTATCCTTACTTTATTGATCTGGATATAGGATATAGATGTATTTTTAGGTAGCTGAACTCTGAATATTATATGCATGCATGACAACAGGCCGAATCCCTCCCATCAGACCAACTTACAAATATTCAGAAACCTCATGCCTTTTGAAATGCCCTAGGATACCCAGAACCTCTGGTACCCTTTTCCAAAGTAAATTTATGAATACCATCAATTCCGGACTGACTGTTGACATAAAACTGAAAAAGATCATATTCTCCTGAATATGATCCTTTGAGGATCCTTTGAGGATCATATGCAGGTACCAAGGTACCAGAAGGTCTTCATGGTACCTTGGAAGGTGTCAGAGTTGGAGGGAAAAAGACTAATCAATCACATTTATAGTGGTAAATAAAGAAACCAAAATGGTAAGTGTTAAAAGGATCAGCAATATCTGAACACAGTTTTATTCTGAAAGATTTTTTATGAAGGAAGAAGGAAGTGTTGTCAGAAATGGGTAGGACATCAGACAGCCTTCATATAGCCAAATGGAATCTCTTTGAAAAACTGATTTTCTTTTAAGAAAGTAATATGACATAGAATGAGAATAGGCAAGTAAGTTTGAGGGGATGGTAAGTCTTCAGAAGAAGATCGTGAAGTACTTCATAATTACATTTTACATAGGTAGGGTAACACCTTGAAAGCTGCTTCTTTTTTTTTTTCCTTCTTTTTTTCCTCTGACTTCTTTTCCTAGTAAAAGTTATCTTGCTCACAAAACATCTATGACATTTCTTTTCCTAATTGTGTTTGTTGGGATCATATCCTAATTCAGATACTTAGAAGTGGCCAAGCATTGGAACAGGCTGTGCAAGGAGGTGGTAGAGTCTCTGTGCCTGACAGTGTTCAAGAAACGTGTAGATGAGGAACTTAGGAACATGTTTTAGCATGCACTGTGGTGATGGTTTACGGTCGGACTTGATGATCTTGAAGGACCATAATGATTCAATGACTTTATGATCATATCATATATGAAGCATCTGAACTATCTGAATTAGGTAAAGAAATGCCACAGATACCTATGACATATACATGCACACATGCATGTATATACACAAATATACATATCTTCATATATAACAGACTATTCACATATAAGCACTACCCATATATGCTTATGCTTTGGCAATACCCTGCACTAGGGGGAGAAGACTCAGATCATGGGCTATTTACAGAGTGCATTCTGATGAGAGGCACAGATACAGGTGGGATTCATGCCAAGTTGACTTAATTTCAAATCACAGCATTTTTCACAGAGCAAATCATATTACAGTGAAGAAAAACAGTAAATATTAGAGAGTATTGCTACCACCTTCAGCTGGGTCCAAATCTTACTCTAAATATTTACATTTATATGAGGCATCAATTGTAGTTGAAAATCCTTTGAAATTTAAAATGTAATAGAGACAAATGTTATTGGCCTACTGAACAACAGTATTGATTTCAATAGGGGCTATATGTACCCTGCATCTTAAGAGCACTCCCAAAAGTTATCCTCAACACCGCACTGTTCTCTATCTTTCCCACCATGACTATAGCCACACTAGTCTTGACATATGTACAAAATTAGACCCAAAGAATGAAGATGAAATAATCCATCAGAATTACACCTGTATTTGCTTTTCGTTTACCTGGATATCTAAATCCCTCCTGTGTATACTTTTCCTTTGTAATAGAAATAAACTTCCTGCTGCTGGGTCCTCAGATCATGGCTACTTAGAGAGAAGGAGTTCCAAAGTATTCTGAATTATATTTAGCAGCTGGATATCTTGCAGATGTAACAGGTTTTATTCAGCAAAACCAAAATGATAAATGACAAGGTGAGAACTGGACAAATCATTCATCTTTCTCTAGTGTGTTTTTCAAATTTTCCCCCCAAAAAAACAAATTTCTGAAATTTCTGCCGACATGAAAAGGTTGTCTAATATTACGAATACAACTGCACAGTATCTAACATTTCCTCCAAAAGCAACTGTTAAACACACTGTGGAATTTAGGCTATATTCTGAATGTATATAGATCCTACCCTACAAAGGCCAAAAGAGGTTTTCCAGTGGCTTCAGAAGGTCAGGATTTTATGCTTTTGTATTGCACATTCTTTAAATTATACAGATTATTCTGAGCTCTGGACTTAAGTCAGTAAGATCCTAACTGATTTCATAATGAGTTTCTTTTTACTTTCAGATTTTAAAATAATGAGTACCTAATGAATTTGTTAGCTATAAAGATAAATTAACCAAAACAAATTTTAAAGTAATTATATTTTTAACAATGAGTATGAAATGCATTTACAGAATGTAGACATTGCATACTCAGCTACATAGTTACTTCTGAACTATGAATAGAGTCTGAAACTAATTCAGAATATTAGTGATATTCACTTAGGGACTCCCATTTTAATATTAAACTTCCAAGAACATATTACCAGAAGGTTGCAAATTTAAAAGAGAATTGCAAGCTATTTCTTTCTAGATTTCAATTGAAAGTGTAGGATAGATAATGCATTAATTCTTTTAATACATTAGAATAGCTTTGAATTTTTGATCCATTCTGCTTGACTGTTAGCACACTCCTTTGCAGTTTTGGTCCATTTCAATAATCACCATTTCAGGCAATGTCAAAGTGTAGATGGTAGGACAGATAAGGAATTAGTCATGATAAGCAGTATGGATGTGATGATAATTTGGTAGACCCCGGGAGAAGGGAGAGGGAGTTTAACCATATGGACATAAGTCATCACATTGCTCTGCCTTTTAAGTTTTTAGAGTAGTCATACCCCCAAGGTCCCCATGTTTATTTCATGAAACAGCTCCTCCCCTTCCACACCTTCTTCCGACTTGCTCACACCCAGAAGACTGTGAAAGGAAGGTACCTAAATAACTAATCTCTTACACTTTGGTGCGATCCCTAAGCTGCTGTTGGTCAAAGTACTTAATCATATCCCTGAATGGCCTGTGCAACGCCAGCAATGCAATTCACTGCAATATACAGCATGACTGTATAAAGAGGAATATAAAGGGGAATGGTTAAGGCAGAATTATTTAATTCACCACCATTACTTTTCAGGAACAATACATATGAGTGGAGGATTCATCAATTTTCCTTTGTCCATTTTGACTCCAAATCTATAAATACCGGAAGACAAAACTGAAGAGATATTTTTTTTTTCTTGAAGCTTATAGGCAGAGTGATGACAGATAACACAGAATATCACCAGAGGTAGCATTTCTACAAGTGCACAAATTTTTATCATTTAGGTCAATTTAGCTAAGTTGTGGAAGAAAAAAACAAACAAATGAACACACAAACAAAACCTGTCATTACTTTCAGATTTTCTACATGGAAGAGAGAAATGTAATTTCCTGTGTAGTTAATAAAATATGTCTTAACTTCATTGATAAAGCACAGTTCAGCTCTAGAATTCCCTAAAATAGCAACTGACTGATTAAAAGGATAAATGTGTACAAGTGTTCATTGATTAAAGTATTATAAAAATACATTTTTAGTATGTATATGTTTTCATGTAAAGTACTAAAGAGGAGCACTTAAAAAAAAAAAGCTCTCAAGAGGAAAGGAGAGGAAAAAGGAAAAGTAAAAAAAAGGAAACATTTCAGAGGGTGGAATTATAATGATTTTTTTCTCCTGACAATAATACATATATGTAACTTATAATATTTTGCTATTTAATGTTTTCTTGACAATTCAATTACAGTGACAACATAACAACAACTAAACTTCTGTGAAATTACTGAAAGTTCAGTTCATTGATTTAGAAGAGAATTAGTTTTCTTTGTGTTGACCTGAAGTGATTTTATATATACTTTCAAAATGAGAAATAAATAAAATAGCACAAATAAAATGTTCCAGTTGGCCTAAATCACAGTATTTCACCTTTAGAGTTTTTTTTTACCTATTTAAAATTATCAGAATGGGACTTGTCAATTAAACTTTGAAAGAAAAAGTGAAAATATATATTTTTTTCAAAATGTTTATGTTACATTTGGCTAAATCATTTTAAGGATGTTAGTGAGAAATCCCAGAAAATTAGCTGAATTAAGTTCAGCTTCAGGTATTTGTGTTACACTGTAAAAAAGATGACACATTCTCTTTCAAAGGGAGCAATTTTTTTTAATATGTATGTATTTCCTAGAAACTTTCCTGCTTTTCATATTACATCTTAAGTCGCTTAGGTAGTGTTATGCCATAAACATATGTATATGGTTTCCATGTTGTTCCACCATCATTCTGTATACCATTTCTCTCTAGCAAAAACTGATGGTAGAAAAACAGCAATTTATTTTGTGTATACAGAAGCGGTATTTATTGATGCCAGAAATCTAGACTAGTTCAAACTGGTCAAACTTGAGGGATTACTTTTATTTAACATTAGGTGTTATCAATCACAGCTGTAATAACTTCACAGATATTATTATTATTATTATTATTAAGAATAACCAGAGAAATTTGAATTTATTTGATAGCCATTACTATTGTACATCTTTAAATCTGTTCTATACTTGAATTCCAATCACAGAAAATAAAGGTGTTAGTTAGTTTATAAAATCTGTAATGGAAAATACCACCAATGATGTAGGGATCTGAGAATGTGATTTTTGCATGCTAAGGGAACTGCTTTGTGAGAGAAGTAGGATTGGTCAGAGCTATGTCCCTTTGTGCCTTTACAAAATGAACCTATAGGCTTTCTGATGGATTAAAGGGATTTCTAGATTACTGTGAAGTAATCCTATAAGACTCAATCATATATAACATTGTCCTACAGGATTTGTGAAGGACTAAAATGTTATACTATAAGACAAGTAATGTATCCTTCAGGAGCTATACAGAGATCTAAGCCTTACTCAGTAGATATTATGTTGAATATAAGTCACTACACACACGGAAAAATATTCAATCCATGTAACTACCCTAATGGATAAATCTCCCTTGGTTACTACTTACTCAAGAGTAAGTATTCCATAGTATTTACTCATGAGTAATTCATTCTGGATTAAAGGGTAGTGTCATGTTTTTAACCCCTAAATCTTTTATTTTGTTTTGTTTCGTATTGTTTTGCAGTAGTTATTGCTATTAAAGTAAGACAATTCTCTGGATATTCTCTGGAGCATACTTCCCCTTTTAATTAATAATCAACACAGAAAAAACACTGTTTTCTATCCACTGCCCAACCATAAATCTACTACGAATTGCAGAATTACCTAACTCGTAATGAAAAACAGGATATCTACTGTTTGGAATTAGTTACATAGCAATAGACTTAGTGATACAGCAAGTGATCAAGAAATGTTAAAAGTTTAAACACATTCTATTTAAATCATAGAATCATAGATGCCTAAGATTGGAAGAGACCTCTAG